>NW_020869660.1:275140-307640 GCF_003789085.1 Penaeus vannamei | reverse complement strand
AGGATGACTTATGACGGTCATTTGAAACATAAATTCTTGGCGAATTCCAGCTAAAACTCGAGGAAATGTAATATTCAGCAGCATTCTTCATGTTATTTCCTATCTTATCTCGGAATTCCAGGAATTAACCGCCATTTCCCTCGCCAAAGGTGTAAATAATAGATACGATAGTAAGAAAACGACATTAATATAGAGTTCAGTTCCGTTAACGTTTTTAATCGAGGTCTTATATTAACATCCCATAAAGTGAAGTTGAATTCTAGGCGTCCCTAACTTGTAGCAGATGAGTCACGGATGAACCTCCCTCGTGTGGCTATTGTAGTTCCAGAATGTATTAGTGTATTGGGAAAGGAGAGAGGGAGAGTACAGAGGCTGAGGAGAGAGTGCAGGGAGGGGGAGAGGGAGAGTACAGAGGCTGGGGAGAGAGTGCCAGGAAGAGTATGCAGGAAGGAACAGGCTTACAACACGTAAAAGGAAATATTTTGATGTTGGTGTTTTTTTTTAGTAATGGAATTGTAAATAAAGCGATAGAAGTAGATAAATATTATGCGTTAAATAATATTAAATACATTTATATATAGAATATATAAAAGAAAAACAAACGTGCACCTCTCATTCTAGACTAAGAAAAATGGAACCCTACAATCTCATCATTCATTAATGTTAATGATTATTAAACTATTCATTATAGTTTAATGGTAATGAGATCGAAAAGCCACAAGGCTTTTAATTTTCTACTTTCTCATTCCTGTTGCGTGAGATACACAAGCGGAAAATGATATTGCATGTCATGTTCATTTCTTATTAATGGTTGGTGTAATATTCATGTTGATAAAAACGCCAGATATGTTTCTCCAAGTACACACACAAAAAAAGAATTTTGTCGTTTTTTTATTTGCTTTATCTTATCATTTCATTATTATTATTATTATTGTTGTTGTTGTTTTGTTGTTGTTGTTGTTGTTACTGTTATTATTATTACTATTATTATTAGTTGCTGTTTGTTGTTGTTGTATCATTAATTATTGTTATTATTTATTGTTTGTTACTATTATTGCTATTGTTATTATTATTGTTATTGTTATTGTCATTATGATAATCATCATCATCATTGTCATAATGGACCAGCTTTTTTTCCCTTCATTTCGTCTTATCAACTCCTGGTCCGTTTGATGAAAATCCCTTCAGATCGAATTTTGTAAAACCGAGCATCAGATCTCCGTCGGGATCGAGATGTGGCGTCGATAATCCCGGAAAGGTCAGGCTATGAATGAGTAATGAATGAATGAATAGTGGACGACCCGGTGTGTGGGTGAACTTTCATTCATGAGTTTAGGAATCTCTCCCTCCCCCCTCCCCCCTCCCCCCTCCCCTTCACCCCTCCCGTCTACACGTGGCGCTGACGGTGGGGAGGGGGTGGGGGCGAAGGCAGGGAGGGTGGGGGAGGGGGGTAACAAAGGAGTCTTAGGGGGGATGATAATGATGGTGATGGTGTGGTGATGATGATGATGTGATGATATGAATGTGGTATAGTGATGATAATGATGATATAGGTGGTATAGTGATGATGATGGTGATTTTGATAATGATATGATGGTGACAATATGATGGTGGTATAGTGATGATAATGATGGTGATAATGATGTAAGTTTTGATGCTTATAGTATAACGGTAACCTTACTACAACTATAATTGACAGTAAAATGGAACTAAATGTTAAAAATCGTTAAAATTGTTTCTTTCCTACAAATCCATTTATTATTTAAGAGTAATCTGTAATTCTTTTTCTTCTCTCTTTCTTTTCTTTTACGTTTTGCCTTTCTCACTTCTACACAATATTCATGTCTCTTCCTCTTCAATGCCAACTCCAGTGTTTACTAAAATACAAAAGAAAATCATTTCTTGACATGTCGCCTTGACATGACAGACAGACTATGTGAGTGACGAGTGAGCTATTCATCAATACACATAGTATCTGTCGACGAAAATCAATCGGGAATTAAAATAAAAACAATAAACAATAAAATCGATCCATAGATCCATCGCTTATTTATCTATTTATTTATTCATCATAAATACATCGGTTATTTATCTATTTATTTATACATCATAAATACATCGGTTATTTATCTATTTTATTTATACATCATAAATACATCGGTTATTCATCTATTTATTTATGCATCATAAATACATCACTTATTTATCTATTTATTTATTCATCATAAATACATCGGTTATTTATCTATTTATTTATACATCATAAATACATCACTTATTTATCTATTTTTTATACATAAATACATCGGTTATTTGTCTATTTATTTATACATCATAAATACATCGGTTATTTATCTATTTATTTATACATCATAAATCCATCGGTTATTCATCTATTTATTTATACATCATAAATACATCGGTTATTTATCTATCTATTTATTCATCATAAATACATCGGTTATTTATCTATTTATTTATACATCATAAATACATCGCTTATTTATCTATTTATTTTACATCATAAATACATCGGTTATTTATCTATTTATTTATACATCATAAATACATCGTTTATTTATCTATTTATTTATACATCATAATACATTTTTATCTATTTATTTATACATCTCATCGTTATTTATCTATTTATTTATACATCATAATACATCGGTTATTTATCTATTTATTATACATCATAAATACATGTTTATTTATCTTATTTATTTATACATCATAAATACATCGCTTATTTATTTATTCATTCATTAAATACATCGGTTATTTATCTATTTATACATCTAATACACTCGATTATTTATCTATTTATTTATACATCATAAATACATCGTTTATTTATCTATTTATTTATACATCATAAATAAATCATTTATTTATCTATTTATTTATACATCATAAATACATCGCTTATTTATCTATTTATTTATACATCATAAAATAATGCTTATTTATTATTTATTTATACATCTAAATACATTCGGTTATTTATCTATTTAATACAGTATTAATTATTTATTTATACAGTATTTATATACAGTATTATTATTTTTATTAATCGATGAATTAAGCGAAAAGTGTATCGTGTGTGTTATGGCGGCGAGGGTGACCCAGAAACAGGGCGATTACTGGGGGGGGGGCGAAGTATGGTGTGTCTGTGCATGTGATACTGCGTTCCCTTGACCTACCTTCCTATGGGGTCGCATTCCTCTTGTATTGGTATAAAAAGGCTGTTTGGAATGAGTCGGGGGTAGGGGTGGGTGGGGGTTGGGTTAGGGGTGGGGGTGTCGGAGCTAAGGTCGAATTTCGTGAAATTGATATGATTCTGTGTGACTTGTGTTAAGGTGGTCGGTTATATTCTCTTCTTTGCATCCATTCTCCCTTTCCCTTTCCTTCCTTCTGTTCTTCCACTCTCCTCCCTTTTCTCCGTCTCTCTTCTTTTCCTGCCTGCCTCCTCGCTGCCTTCTCCGTTCTTCCTTCCTTCCTTCCTCTCTCTCTCTCCTCTCTTCCCTCCCATGTCCTCCTCTGTCATCCCCTATCCTGTTCTGTATTTTTCCCTCCTATCCCCTCTCTTTCTCCTCTCCTTTTTCTCCTCCCCACCCCGCCCCTTCCCACCCCCCTTTTGCCCTACCCCTTCCCCCTCTTCCCCTTTCCCCGCCCCCCTCTTGCCACGCCTCCCCCTCTTGCCCTTCCCCTTCCCCCCTCCTCCCCTATCCCCTGTCTCCTCTCCTTCCTATCCACCCTGTCCTCCCCTTATCCCCCCTGTCCTCCCCTATCCCCTGTCCTCCCCTACTCCCCGTCTCCTCCCTACCCCTCTCTCCCCCTATCCCCCCTCTCCCCCTCCTCCCCTCCTCCTCTCCTCCCCTCTCCTCCCCTACCCCTTCTCCTCCCCCTATCCCCCTATCCCCCTCTCCTCCCCTACCTTCTTCATCGACGCCGGCAAAGAGACAATCAGCCTATCACGTTATATTAGCCTGTATGTCCGGCACTGAAGGGAGGACCAGTCTGTACCTTGTCAACATCGACCAGTAAGGGGAAAGCGTGGGGGGCAGAGGGGGAGGAAGGGAGGGGGATGAGGGAAGGAGGGTGGAGGGGAGTGAGGGAAGGGAGGGAAGAAGGAGGTTGGGGATGGGGAAGGAGGGTGGGAGGGTGGGGAGGGGACTGAGGGAAGGGAGGGTGGGAGGGGACTGAGGAAGGGAGGGGATGGGAGGGAGGGAGAAAGGGAGGTTGGGGAAGGGGAAGGAGGGTGGGAGGGACTGAGGGAGAGAGGGTAAGGGAGGGTGGTGTGGGGAAGGAGGGTGGGAGGGGGATGAGGGGAGGGGGGGGGAAGGAGGGTGGTGTGGGGGACTGAGGGAGAGAGGGTGGGAAGGGAGGGGAGGGTGGGGGGGATGAGGGGAGGGAGGGTGGGAGGGACTGAGGGAAGGGAGGGGGATGAGTGGAAGGAGGGGTGGGAGGGGACTGGGAAGGGAGGGGGATGAGGGGATGGGTGGGAGGGTGGAGGGAGATGGGAGGGGACTGAGGGAAGGGGGAGGGAGGGTGGGAGGGGGAGGGGAGGGAGGGTGGTGTGGTGGAAAGGAGGGTGGGAGGGGACTGAGGGAAGAGGGTGGTGTGGGAAGGAGGGTGGGAGAGAGAAGGAGAGGGAATGGCCGAGGGGAAGGAGGGAGGGGACCGCGTGTGTTTCGGGGTAGCCAGCCGTCCGCGCCTTCAGTCGAGGGGAGAACCGGTCGCCGTCTACACGTGCGGTACCCCCCCCCTACTCCTCCCTTCACCCCCCCTCCCCCCCTCCTCTTTCCCACCTGGCCTTGCCCTCCGTCTTGCCCAGCGCACAGACTCCCCCTCCTGCCAGTGCGGAGTGCGGAGTGCGGAGCCTCGTCCAACTCGTGCGGTCATTTACCCTCTCCCTCTCCCTCTCAGCGGCGCTTCGTTGTTTACAAGGATTCTTCGAGGAAACGCTTTGGGCTCGGCGACGGAACAGAGAAACGAAGAAAGGGAATAACGACGATAATTAAAAAGAGATGCGAGTCGTTGGCCAGAAAGCGAGGCAGAAGAACTGAATTTTGTGCTTGAAGTCGAGGAGTTCGTTGCCGCCACATGCAGTGATGCAACAGTTTAAAAGTTTTATTTTTTTTTCGTTGTGCCTTTAACTTGTACGTGAAAAAAATGTGCGATGTACTCTACTGATTCGTATTTAGGGTTATATAATAGACACTCATATCTGTATTTTATTTTGGTAATAGAGTCGTTATCCTAATCCCAATATTTTGTAATGTGAATTGGTTACGAGCCTAAAGGGTGATTATATTTACGTCGGAGAAAGGGAGATGGTTCCACCTAATAAATCAAGTAATTGTAAAGGTAATTATGAATAGGAAGTTACAATTCTGCCGTGGTTAATATACGTAAAAACGCATTGCCCAGCCCGATGCAGTTTTCTCCACACTTTTTCATCCTTTGTTCAAAATTCGTCTTTTGGTATATGATTAAATATACTCTTTCTTGGAGCAGTGAACCGTCGTTAGTTTGTGCGTGTGCAGTCAGGAACAAATCGCTCTCCACTCGTAGCAAAATGGATGCTTGGGTAGATATGAACTCTTTGGCGTGTGTTTGTTCGTGTGTTCTAAACTCTTGATTCGATTGAGGCCTGTAGTCTTTTCTTTAGGGTAAAATCCGGTTCACACCACACTGTATCAGCTAGATATTTTCAACGGTTATAAAAAAAGGAATATTGAGTCATGGCAGTGTTACGCACGCACGCACACACAAACACGTGTGTGTGCGCGTGCTCACACACACTCACACTCCCTCACTCACTCACTCACTCACTCACTCACTCACTCACTCACTCACTCACTCACTCACTCACTCACTCACTCACTCACTCCCACTCACATGGCGCACACACACACTCACTTCATATTCTCTCATATTCTCTCTCACTCGGAATCACAGTCACATACACTGTCGTATAAAGATTTTCATCATGGCCGTTACTAGGACTACCAGAGATGAGAAGGCCGCCTGCAATCCCGCCCTACATGTACCTCACTCGATAAGGGATTACCGCCTCCTGTAGGTTAGGTCAGAGTGTAATTTTGTATAACGAAATTCCCAAAAAAGATGTCGATGTTGGTGTAGTGATTTTGTCTATTGTATTTTTTTTTTTTCAATTTACTGGTTCTCGCGGTAGGCCTGTGTTCAAAGAGAACTCGGGTTCATAGACTCTCTCCGCCACTGGTGTTGCAGGGAAGGTACTGGGTGCTTTATGGGTCGGATCAGCAAAGAAACAAAGGCCAGTGCTGTCCGAGCCGCATGTTTGTCGTGATATTATGACAATAATGATAATGATGGTAATGATTATAATAGTAATTATTGTTGTTATTAATAGTATTGTTATTCTTATTGTTTATCTCTAATTAAATGTATAATGGCGTGATAGCGCATGCGTGCCACCCCGTCTTAGCCCTAACGTTGCTTGTGGGATTCTATTAATATCTTCTGATTTACGGTCTTCTACGCTGATTATAAGATTTAGTGGCGCCGGTGTCCCCCGCGTATACCTTGGCAGAAAATCGTACGCGGCAACACCGTCCGTGGGAGGGATAATGGGCACTCGCGACCATTTTTACACCGTGGTTCCTGCGTATTTTCTTTTCTTTACGTTGGGTGAGACAGAGGGGGAAAAATGTTTGGATAATGAATGGAGACGCAAGGAGAGCGTTGTGCAGAGAAGTTTGATCATTTATTAGATAAATACGCCAATACATAAAGATTCTTGAAGGTCGATTAAAGGCCAGTCTTTGTCCCAGCCTACACGACTGTCTGTATGACTTGTCACACGGAAAAAAGTCCTCCTGTCTCATACTGTCCCCCTGCCGCACCCCTTCCCGTGGCTCCCTGTCCTGCTTTCAACCGTTCCCTGTCACGAGGCATGTGCGTAGATCCGTGGATTTTGACAGTCTTTCACGTGCTGCCTGAGGATATGCACATAAAACGAGGGAAATGGTGGTGTTTATCATGGCCTCCAGCACGCGACGAGGGCAATGCGTCTGGGCTATGGATTTTCTTTGGCTTCGGCGTTTTTCTTCGTTAATGCTTTTGACAATTGCGCTTGGTGTGGTAGTAATGGCCGTGGATCTGATTGCAATAACGACAATAAGTAGGAAAACGATGGTCATGATGATTGTGTTATGGTTGTTATTGTTATTGTTGTCATCATCATTGTCATAATTCTTATTACATTCATATTTTGTAATTGTATTATCACTGTTATTATTGTCATCATCATCAGTAATTACTATTGTTATTATTATTGATATATCATTTGTCATTGTGTTTTTTAGAGTATTATTATCATTATCATTATTATTCTCATTGTTATTAATATTATTATTATTAATATTGCTATTGTTATTGGTATTATTATTGTCATTATCATTATTATCATTATCAATGTTATTATCCTCCTCCTCCTCATCATCATCATCACTATAATTATGATAAGAATAATGATGACAAGGACAATGATGATATAATAATGATAAAGAGGTTGATAAATATTACTGTTTATTATCATTATTGTAAGTATTATTCTTGCTATTATCATTATTGTTATAATAATGATTATGATAATAATATGATAATAATAATTATAAGACAATATTGATAATAATGATAATGATAGTGATAATAGTGGTAATGATAATGACAATATAATAATAATGATAATGATAATGACAATATAATAATGATAATGATAATTATAACTGTTTGTTATTATTATTATCATCATCATCATCATCATTATTATTATTATTGTTATTACTATTGTTATTATTATTGTTACCATTGTTTTTTTTATATTAGGATAATGATGATAATTATGGTAATGATTATGATAGTAATTATTGTTATTATTAATAATAACAATGTTATTATTATATTGTTATAATTAGTATCATTGTTTTTGTTAATGTTACTGTTGTTGTTCTTATTTTTTTATGGTTATTGCTATTATTATTATTATTATTATTATTATTATTATTATTATTATTATTAATAATGTTAGTACTAATCAGTATTGTTGTTATTGCTATTGTTAATATTATCAGTATTGTTGTTATTGCTATTGTTATTGTTATCATCATCATCATCATCATCATCATCATCGTCATCACTACTTTTTACGGGTTACAGGAGCAAGGGAACGGTAACAGGACCTTAGCGTTTACCTTTCCTGATACGGAAACACGTTAAGAATAACCAATAACGAAGATCACCCGAACCGATAAAAAATAGGGAAGCAAAAGCAGAAAAGAAAGAACACACAACACACACACACAACACACACACACACACACACACACACACACACACACACACACACACGCACACACACACACACACACAACACACACACACACACACACACACACACGCACACACACACACACACACACACACACACACACACACACAACACACACACCACCACACACACCCAAACTATTTTTGTAAAACAGTTATTTTTTTCTTCGACCACACAGCCCGAGGGTCGTGAGATGTAGTCGTGTGGGCTTGTGTAAGGTTATAAAAGTCCATAATCGCCCTGATAAATGAGTCTGTTTGAAGGGGGAGGGGGAGGGGAGGGGGGCACTTAGTATTGGCAGATTGCGCTGAAAAATGGATTGCGAAATCGACCCAAACGGAAGTTGTTTTATTTAAGAAGGTCATGGAGGTTGAATCTGTATAATATATGGGCATAAAAAAAGTTTTGTTTTCGTATTAAGAAGTAGCATGTTGTTTTAAGAAAATTGTTTTTTTTATTTTTTGCTCATTTTTAAACGTCTAATACCACGGAAGTTGTTTGATCCGGCCCAGTATGCTTATTCTGTTTTTATTCATTCATCCAAAGAAAATTTATTTTTGTCATTATTCATGCATGTATTTAATTTTCAATTATTTATTTCAATTTTATTTTCTGCCACTCGCAACTTTTAAAAAAAATCTACGGCAGAATGTTAGCTAAAACCGGATGTTGCTAATCAGATTAGAAAAAAAGGCGACGGAAGCGGCCGGGTTCTGGGAGGGTGTTGAGGTTGAATTCCGGAGACGGGTTAAATGAATCACCGTTGATGAAATGGAGCTCTCCCCGAGTTGTGCTTAGGCTGTCCAGAGAATACCAGCACCGTGTTTGTAGTTCTTTTGAGGAATTATATTTCAGAAGTAACGCCCTGAAAGGAGTATCGGCAAGATTTTATATATGAGGAAAATTGGGGGGTCCTGAATAAACAGCCCGAGTGTGTTGTGTTGTATGTTTTCTAAAAATGTAATGGTTAATGAAATGTAGGTATCGCCATGGCCTTATATATTTGTGTATATGTGTGTATATATAGCAATACAATATATATAGTATATAATATATTGGATTGCTTTATATATAGTAATATATATGATATAATATATATATAATATTAATATATATACGTATATACTATTATATATTATTATTATATATATATATATATATCACGGTATACTATACTACTTAATAATATTATATACGTATATATAGTTATAACAGTAAATATATAATACATATATATATAACTCATATTATACGTATATAATTACGTATATCTAATTTATACCCCAAAATAATTGATATGACATATATATAAAACCAATTACATAATCACCGTAGAGGGTCACGAGTTAAATATGCTCATGTTCTGTACGGAGGATTATGAGCAGATATAACGAATGGGTGGTATATGAAACGCTCGGGATTAAAAGCAAGGTTGTCCAGAAGCTTCAGATTAGAGGCTAGGTGTACATATAAAATACATATAAATATACATATAGTGGTTTTGTATATATACCATATATTATATATACATATATGTATATATACATATATGTATATATAACATATATTGTATATACTATATACAATATAAGTGGTATAATAATACATATATGTATAATATATACATATATTATTAAATACTAAATACTATTTATATATATACATATATGTATATATAATAATATATGGTTATACTATTATTGAACCCCATTATAAATTGCGTTCAAACATTAGTATACGAATATGTAGTGATAGTATAACATATACTTGTATATGTATACCATATATGTATATATACTGCATATATATACATATATATATATACATATATGTATATATATAGCATATGATAAACTATATTATGTATATATTATGTATGGTATATACATAAATATACATCACATTATATATACATATATATAATATGTATATACATATATCATACATATATATTATACATATAATATATATATATATATATATGTATAGATACTATATCAAATGCATATATTTGTATATATACTTTATGTATGTATACATATGCACCCACATGGTTTATTACTGATGTTAAATATGTACATAAAATGTGTACTAAGAGTAAATTCCATTTACACATAATATAGTAGTGATATGGACTATAAACTATGTATAATACGCTAGACGGCACGGAGCGTATCGCGCCCGTGTAAGTAATGTGACGCGGCTGACGGCTCGTGATCATGCAACAAGATTAGCAGCTCTATTACTAGTATATGGGTAGAAGTATAGTATAATATTATATATAATAGTTAAGATTTATATCATATATAGATTATATATCATAATATGCGACTACGTGTACCTAAGTATATTATAGATAGTCTAGATAATTATATATATATTATAAGTCATGATTGAAAGTTATAATATCTCTGATTAGTAGTAATACTAGATATATTGTGGTGATAACTAATTTTTAACTAAATAGGCACCAGTTCTCTTATAATTCAATATCTAGACTATTTATGTAACGTGCTGTTTAATATTGGAGCTCTCGGTGCATTTTAAGATAATTAGATTGTCATTACGCTGGTTAGTCTTACTCTACTGAGTCGTTCAGTGGGATGCTCTGATATAGATTTATGCGCATTAAGGACGTGATACGTATATTACTAGCGTATAAATATATATATATATGTAGGACTCTGCAATTTTATAGAGAGTGTGGTTGACTATCTGGAGAAAGTCAGTAAACAGCGTCTTTTCTGCAAGACCTGTGCCTTATAATTAACATATCGTTGACACTACGGGTGGCATAAAATATATCCTATGCATATACATATATAATACTAGTATATATTATGTATATCTGAATAATAAGTACTATAGTAATAAGGCTGGAAGAATTCCGTTATTGTATTGATAGGGATAGGTTAACTTGTTGTGATGACTACTGCATCTATTGCATATGTAAGAAGCGATGATATCGTACCTATACTCAATGAGGTACTTTCCAGTTAATATAAGTCGAATTTTAATAACATTCTACGTGGCCTAATTGATAACTTGATGCATTATAGACATATATATACGACGTTAATATGTACATTATTATTATATTATATCAAACTTGAAATAATTAGTCGCGCGGGCGCGAATTTCAGCCACTGTGCGTTTGCCCATGATGGTGTGTTGTGGTGGTGGTGTGTTGTGGTGTGTGTGGGTGTGTGATGGGGTGTTTGTGGTCGTGGTTAGCTGTGTGTGGTGGTGTGGTGTGGTGTGTTGTGATTGTGTGGTGTGTTGGGTGTTGTGTGGGTGTGTGGTTATGTGTGTGCGCCGCGGCCGGTTTATATATGTATATATATACATGATATAATCCTGTGAATTTAATCCTAACTTCTTAACATTAAGTATATGAATTATAAAGTCTATATGGTATATACATATATAGTTATATGCATATATAGTATATATATAGGGCACTCAACGTAATTATTAATAATACAGTATATATATATACATAATATATTAGGTACTTTATCATACATATATTAAGTATAGCGGACTTTTAAAATGCATACAGATTATGCGACGTTAGCATCATAAAATTAACATCATTACATAACCAGTACTCTCATACTCAGTAGACATCAGTACATAATGATAAAGACCACGCCAGGGCGTAATATGGCTAAGCACCCAAATGGGCCAGTGTACTGTGTCGGAGAAATCCCATCGGTGAACATGGGTGAAATTACTCTTTTGTGAGGCTAGACAGCACATATTCTATTAAGATATTCATTATTGGTTAAGTTACCACGGGTTCACTAGCCATATTGTATTTTTATCCTCTTAACAAAGTTTTTGGATGAATACGATAAAGGTTTTAGAGATACGATAAAATAGAATTCCCCTGATTTGTTTTTGTTATTTATTTTAGTTTCATTTATTTAGTTATCTTATATATGTCCCATATTTCCACATCCTTTTATTAATACCGTAATATAGATTAATAGATTCCCTGATTTGTTTTATTTATTTAGTCATTTATTTAGTTATTTATGTAGTCATATTTCCACATCTTTTTCTTGTACCATATTTGATCGATAACATAAACGACATTAAAGTAGCAACAGGCGTCCAGTAAAAACTATTAGATTCCGTAAAGCATTACAAAGAGAATTAGATTAACCTTGAGCTACTGAAGTTCTTTACTCGGAAAAGGCAACGGGTGTAAACATAATTTTCATAAGAATTATATAAACTAAATAAACGAAATCCGAAATATGAAAAAAGATGTGTAATGCGCAATGAAGAAGATACAATGAACCTCATATTCGATATAGTGCCTTGGCCAAGTTGAAAGACTACTTTTAAGAAGGTGAAAAGCGAACTTTAACCAAAACATTTGCCTGGTGCATTGCGTGCGCGGCGCCAAAAGTAGCCCGGAAAAGAAACTCGTCTTTTTACGACTAATTTCGGTCTCCGTTTTTCTCTTTCTTTCATTTTCTATTTGGTATTTTATTTTTCTTCTCTTATTTTCACATCGTACTACATATCTGATACAGTCAGTTAAATCTAATTATTATGGTTGAAAATAGACGCCGGTTTTCGTTTTAGCTCCTTTGCTGTTCCGCAGATCGATGAACATGTAAATAAGTCACAATTCTCGCTTATTATCTAGTGAGAGGTGTCCGATCCCAGGCTGTTATTTTTGGAGCTTGGTTGTTATGCTTTTCTTTTAACATGTCAGCTATTGGAAGGGAGATGGTTCGATTTTTTTTTTTTTTTTTTTTTTTTTTTTTTTTGCCGTGCGGTGTTTGTAGTACACTACGAGCAGGAGGTGATTTATGAGGTTGTCTCACTGGAACACTAATTATATCAGACATCAATAGTGACTCTTTTATCATCCTCTCACTACAGCCAACAACGAAAATTCGTCTACAGCGATGGCGCGCGTTCGAAATTGCGCGCCAAAAAAAAGCCCGCGAAGAAGACCAGAAGTCGTCGGCAATGGCACCTTCTCAAGACCGTATCTGTAATCAGGATAACGACGATGTGGAGCTATTCCAAAAGGGGGAGGGGACTCAGAGGTATAGGGACAGGGGGGGGGGTAGAGGTCAATGGACAGGGGAAGGTCGGGAGAGGGCAGAGGTCAAGGGACAGGGGAGGGGAGGGGTCCGGGGGGCCAGAGGTCATAGGGTCACAGGACAGGGAGAGGGTCAGGAAGGGAGAAGGATAGGGAAGGGTAAGCAGAGAGAGAGAGGGAAGGCGGGAAGGGGTTGCAGAATACAGGGGAAGGGTGGGGGTAAAGGGGTAAGAGAAGGAGGGGGAACGGAGTTACGAAAGACTCACTGAGGAGGAAGGGTGGGGGAAGGGGTTACAGAGCGGGGGGGGAGGGGGGAAAGGGTCCAAAAGAAAGGGGGGAGGGCTTGCGGAGGAAGGAGAATGGTTGGGGTAAAGGATACCAGAGAAAAAGAAAGGGGAAGGGAGGTACAGGGTTTACAATGAAGGAATAAGGGAAAGGAAGGGGAGGAAAGGGGGTAGGGAGCAGAAGAGGAAAAGGGGAAGAGGAGGAACTAAAGGACACAGAGGGGAAAAAGGGAGGCAAGAGTCACAATGGAAAGGAGATAAGAGGGACAGAAGAAGGAGAAAGGGGGAGGAAGAGAAAAAAGGGGGTGTTTTTAAGGGGGTACAGCGTAAGAAGAAAGGGTAAGGGGTCACAGAGGAAGGAAGGAGGGGAGGGGGCAGGGGGCAAAGGGAGAGGGGTTGCGTGGAGTCGAAAGGGTCGATACACATTACATTTGCCTTGTACAAGTGACACGCATCCTGGCGGTGTACCCTCACGCCCCCCCACCCCCGCCACCGCAAGGCTCACGGCGTGTGAATTATTAAAATGGGACTCGAATAAAACGAAAAGGTTCGCTGTCGGTGCAAAATTGAATTGATGGTAACGATTACTTTTTATTGATATTGATATCGTGTTCATCATCATTCATGGCATCATTCTTCGGTCGTGGTTTTGATTGCTCTCGTAATCCTGTCAGCGTTTGCTAGTGTCGTGGAATGGGGTGTCATGTCCATCATAACTGGGTGAAGGTTATAAAACAACAGGACGCTCTCTCGCTCTCTCTTTCTATTTCTCGTTCTCGCTCTCTCTATGTTCCTTCTCTCTCTCTCTCTCTTCTCTCTCTCTCTCTCTCTCTCTATCTATCTATCTATCTATCTATCTTCTATCTATCTATCTATCTCTCTCTCTCTCTCTCTCTCTCTCTCTCTCTCTCTTCTCTCTCTCTCTCTCTCTCTCTCTCTCTCTCTCTCTCTCTCTCTCTCTCTCTCTCTCTCTCTCTCTCTCTCGTCCATCATCTATCTATCTCTCTCTCTTTCTCCACTGTCTCCCCCACCATCTCTCCCTCCCCCTTCCCCCTCTCCCGCTCTCTCTCCCTCTCCTTTCGCGCTCTCGCTCTCTCTCTCTCTCTCTCTCTCTCTCTCTCTCTCTCTCTCTCTCTCTCTCTCTCTCTCTCTCTCTCTCCTCTCTCTCTCTTCTCTCTCTCTCTCTCTCTCTCTCTAATTACACACCTTTCGGAATCTGTGCAGGTTAAAGTTATCTTTCCTCGTTTTGCATTCTATTATTCTTACATTTTTTGTTGATTTACAAAAATTACATTTAGTACACGTTTTTTTCTGTTTTCTTTGTTCATTGTGTGGACGATGAACTTTCTTTTTATATTCTTATGATTGCTTTATGCTTTTCAATGTAATCGTTCAAAAGCTTTTGATACTCTCCGTACTCTTACATCGGAAGTTTAGATAACTTTGGTACATGAAAGATAAACAAACCTTGAAAGAATGTGACACAGCGGCGGTTCACTTGTGGATGTAATTTTAAAGTTTTTTTTTTTTTTTTTTTTTTTTTTTTTTTGTCAACGCTGATAGAATGTTGCTTTTCAATGAATCATCGAACTCGGATGTTACTTCCTGTTGTGTGGTGGTCGGCAGGGAGGGGGTAGGGGATGGAGGGGGGGCGGGGTGATGAAGTGACATTTATAAAATAGTCAAAGCTCTGCTGAATCCTCTGGGAGCTGTGTCCCCCACCCCCCCTCTCTCTTCTCTCTCTCTGACCTTTTATTCTCCTTGTTTTCTGTCTCTGTCTGTCTATCCTTTTTCCTCATCTCTTGTTTCGCCATCTGTTCTACTTCCTTCTCTTTCCTCCTCTTCCCCACCCCGTTTCTCTGTCTCTCCTTACCTCTCTCCTCTCTCCTCTCATTCCTCTTTTCTTCACCAGAGCCACCTGTATTCCCCCCTCCCTTTTTCTTACAATCCCACCCGCCCTCCCTCCCTTCTCTTCCCCAGCATCCCACTCTCTCATCTTCTTCTTCTCTGCTAAATCCCTCCCTCCCTACCTGTCTTCCAAAATCCCACCTTCCCTTCTCCCTCCTTTCTCCTCCCCCAGGCTCTCTCCCTCCCTCATTCCTTCCTTTCTCCTTCTCCTCCTCCTCCTCCTACCATCCCACCCTCTGTTCTCACTCCTCTCTGCCCACCTTCCTCTCTCTTTTCTCCCTCCCTCTCTCCTTTCTCTTTTCCCTTCCTCTCTCTTCTGCCTCACTCCCTCTCTTCCTTCCCTCCTCTCCTTTCTCCCTCCCTTCCTCTCTCCTTTCTCTCCCTTCCTCTCTCCTCCCGTCCCGTCCTCTTTCCTTTTCTTCCTCCCTTCTCTCTTCTTTCTCCGCTCCTTCCTCTCTTCCTTTCTCCCTTCCCTGTTCCTCTCTCTTTTCTCTCCTTCCTCTCTCCTCTCCCTCCTTTCTCCCTCCCTTCCTCTTCCTTTCTACCCTCCCTTCCCTCTCTCCTTTCTCCCTCCCTTCCTCTCCTTTCTCCCTCCCTTCCTCTTCTCCTTCTCCCTTCCTCTCTCCTTCTCTCCCTCTCCTTTCTCCCTCCCTTTCCTCTCTCCTTTATCCGTCCCGTCCTCTATCCTTTCTTCTCCCCTTCCTCTCTCCTTTCTCCTTCCCTTCCTCCCTCCCTCCTCTCTCCTTTCTCCTCTTCTTCTCTTCTCCTTTCTACTTCCCTTCCTCTCCTTTCTCCCTCCCTTCCTCTCCCTTCCTCTCTCCTTTCTCCCCTCCCTCCTCTCTCCTTTCTCCCCACTTCCTCTCTCCTCTCCCTCCCTTCCTCCTTCTCCCTCCCTCCCTTCCTCTCTCCTTTTCCCTCCCTTCTTCTCTGCTTTCTCCTTCCTTCCTCTCTCCTTTCTCCCTCCCTTCCTCTCTCTTCTCTCCCTTCCTCTCTCTCTTCCTCTCCCTTTTCTTCCTCTTCCTCCTTCCTCCCCTCTCTTCTCTCTCCTCTCCTCCTTCCTCTCTCCCTCTCTCCCTTCCCTTCCCTCTCCCTCCCTTTCCTCTCCTTTCTCCCTTCCTTCCTCTCTCCTTTCTCCTCCCTTTCCTCTCTCCTTTCTCCTCCCTTCCCTCTCTCCTCCTCCTTTCCTTTCCTCTCTCCTTTCTCCTTTCCTTCCTCTCTCCTTTCTCCCTCCCCTCCTCTCTCTTTCTCCCTCCTTCTCCCTCCCTCCCTTCCTCTCTCCTTCTCCCTCCCTTCTTCTCTCCTTTCTTCCTTACCTTCCCTCTCTCCTTCTCCTCTCTCCCTCCTCTCTCCTTTTCTCCCTTCTCTTCCTCCTCCTTTCTCCCTCCCTTCCTCTCTCCTTTCTCCCTCCCTTCCTCTCTCCTTTCTCCCTCCCTTCCTCTCTCCTTTCTCCCTCCCTTCCTCTCTCCTTTCTCCCTCTCTTCCTCTCTTCTTTCTCCCTCCCTTCCTCTCTCTTTTCTCCCTCCCTTCCTCTCTCCTCTCTTCTTTCTCCCTCCCTTCCTCTCTCCTTTCTCCCTCCCTTCCTCTCTCCTCTCTCCTTTCTCCCTCCCTTCCTCTCTCCTTTCTCCTTCCCCTCCTCTCTCCTTTATCCCTCCCTTCCTCTCTCCTTCTTCCTCCCTTCCTCTCTCCTCTCTCCCTCCTCTCCTCTCTCCTTTCTCCCTCCCTTCCTCTCTCCTTTTCCCTCCCTTCCTCTCTCCTCTCTCCTTTCTCTTCCTCCCTTCCTCTCTCCTTTCTCTCCTCCCTCCCTTCCTCTCTCCCTTTCTCCCTCTCTTCCTCTCTCCTTTCTCCCCTCCCTTCCTCTCTCCTTTCTCCCTCCCTTCCTCTCTCCTTCTCCCTTTCTCCTCCCTTCCCTCCCTCCTCTCTCCTTTCTCCTTCTCCTCTCTCTTTTCCCTCCCTTCCTCTCTCCTTTCCCTTCCCTTCCTCTCTCTCTCCTCTCCTCCCTTCCTCTTCTCCTTTCCTCCCTCTTTTTCCTCCCTTCTCTCTCCTTTCCTCCTTCCCTCCTTCCTCTCCTCCTCTCTCCTTTCTCCCTCCCTCCTCTCTCCTTTCTTCCTCTCCCTCCCTCTCCTTTCTCCCTCCCTTCCTCTCTCCTTTCTCCCTCCCTCCTCTCTCCTCTCTCCCTCCCTTCCCTCTCCCTCCCTTCCTCTATCTTCTCTCCTCTTCTCCTCTCGTCCCTTCTCTCTTCCTCCCTCCCTTCCTCTTCTCCTTTTCCCTCCTTCCTCTCTCCTTTCTCTCCCCCTCTCTTCCTCTCTCCCTCTCTTTCCTCTCTCCTTTTCTCCTCCTTTCCTCCCTCCCTTCTCTTTCCTCTTCGTTCAGTCTTCACCGCCGTCGCCCGCTCCGCGACTGATCAACGTTTTCCTGGTATCATACAATAAATATTATCTTGGAGGATTAGTTTAGGGTTATTATTAGACCTTTCTGTGATCATCCTCAGGCCCTACGTCGTAGAGTGAGACTTTAGCCCTTATATCCTTTCCCCGAATTACTGTAGCCTGGTACTGCCGCTCACGAAACCCCAGCGCCGTGATTATTTTTTTCACCTGCACTCTAGGTTGATTTTATGTCTTTTTTTTTTTTTTTTTTTTTTTGAAGGATGAAAAGTAAGAAAAGATGTTGTTTACGTTTTCTGTCAACGGGACAAAAGTCAGTGTATGTGTTTTTTGTCTGTTCTGTTTTAGATCTTCAGTGGATAAGCTAATGTTTTCTATTTTGTTAAGCGATACTCAAGAAGGCAAATGCGAATGACATATGCTTTCGATAGAAATCAATTTACGGTAAAAGTGACGATAGCATGTGTCAGAGTTGCTGGAGAGGAAGTGATAAATCAGGTCTAAATCAGATGAATGAAAATGAAAACTAGAAAAAAGTCCATGAAAATCCACGTCCATGAGCGGGGAGGAGAGGGCGGGGTGGGTGGGGTGGGGGGGGGGGTTGTCCCGTGAAGGCATCCCCGCAGAGGCTTTCGCTCCGGGCTTTTGTCGCCCAGCAACGTCTCCGTGCAATATCGATTCTTTCTTTGATATAACAGAAGGTCATGGTGACTATCCCGAGATCTTGATAACATTTCACTCACACGTGACCTTGCCAGATGGCTCCGATTACCAAAATATTTTTTTGCGTTGTTTTCAGGTTATGTCGTTTAGACTTTCTGAATGCGCGAGTTTAGACTGCAGATGGAATGCTGTGTTTTGTGGATTTTACAATGACTCCAAATGTTGCAACAGAAGTGGTGTAAATCTGTTGCTGTGGATTCGGTTCCCAAATGTTGATTGAAAGCGCACGAGATTCCGATACCATGAAGACGCCAGACCGGGATTCGCTCGCGTCCGTGCGCGGGGGCCTCCGCTCCCCCGACTCCGCCGGCAGCGCTTCAACGGCAGGTCGCCGAGCGCTGTCGTGGGCGCTGTCCGCCTCCCGTGCGTCGTCTGCTGCGTCCTCGGCGTCCCTCTACCCCTCCTGCCCAACGCCCGCCCCGAGCCACGTCGACACCCTGACGTCTTGCTCAGTGCTCGGCGAAAATGGAGTGGGATTCAACAGAAAACGGGGATCGAGTATTTATTCGGACATAAACATCGCCATTTTCCCCTCCGACATGGTGAGCGCTGACGGTGCGCTGTTCCCGCAGTACGAGGGCTTGGAGGAAGGCGACGTGTTGCCCTGCAGCCCCTCCTTCCAGCCCCTCTCGGCCAGCGTCCTGCTCCTGGGCGCGCCGAAGGCTGCCCCCACTTCGGCGTCCGAGCCCGCCACCGGCCTCGCCATTGACCGCGTGAGTCCGACGTTCATCACGCTGCCCAACACGGGCTCCATCATCCACCCGGTGAACGGCTGGGTCGCGCGGGACCCGTCGGCCGCCAAGTCCCCGCAGCGCAACGGCGCCTTCCTGGGCTCCGGCGGGGCGTGGCTGCTGCGCGGCCTGCGGTCGGGCGCCGTGGCCCCGGCAGCCCTGCCCGCCGTCGACGTGCGCTCCCTCAGCGACCCCAACGGCGTGCCGGCGTTCCTGAAGGTGAAAGCGAGAGTCCTATTCCAGGGGTTCCGTTTTGACAGCAGATTGCCATTCCTCCCCAGGGCGACTCACGAGCCCTTAATTTAAAAGCAGCGACATTGCCTGAGGTCGCAGCTCGCTCTCACACGCCGCTTCCTTCCGCAGAGTTCGACGAACAGCGAGCCTGACACCAGGGCGATGGGCGTGGGCGTGGTGAACGTGGCCACCTCGCGAGCGGACCTGGTAGCTGATGACGACGACGAAGAGACGGGAGAGTGTGGCTGGCTGTGTCTAAGGCCCGAGAAGTTGCAAAAGACGCGCACGGCCAAGTGGGTCCTGTTCTGGCTGTGCTGGGCCGCCGCCGCGCAAGGTACGTCTCGAAAGCATCAAACTTTTCTTCTGAGTTGCTGAGGATATCGTTTTCTTTCTTCCAAAAACATTTTTGCACTGTCTGATAAACATTTCATTAATTACTCTCCTACAGATAGCATAAAATGTTCTGTGTT
The DNA here is from genome assembly GCF_003789085.1 of Penaeus vannamei. Taxonomy (NCBI): domain Eukaryota; kingdom Metazoa; phylum Arthropoda; class Malacostraca; order Decapoda; family Penaeidae; genus Penaeus; species Penaeus vannamei. Next base: position 287,455 of record NW_020869660.1, on the reverse strand, counting down.
GTCTTTCAGGCATGGTGGTCAACGGCTTTGTGAACGTGTGTATCACAACTATTGAAAAGAGATTCGATCTTCGGTCTACAGACACAGGTAACTTATATAATCAGCTGTACCATAAAACCAATAGTTCAAGGTAATTGTAAATTCGGTCATCATGGTTTATCTATGAAGCTCAAGTTTTTGATACATTCAACTGTTCCATGAAATCACTCTCTCTCTCTCTCTCCCTCCCCCACCCCCCTCTCTCGCCTCACACCCCCCTCTCTCCCCCCCCCTCTCTCCCCACCCCACCTCTCTCCCCCACCCCCCACTCCCCCCACCCCCCACCTCTCTCCCCACCCACCACTCTCTCCCCCACCCCTCTCCTCTCCACCCTCTCTCCTCTCTCTCTCTCTCTCTGTCTCTCTCTCTCTCTCTCCTTTTTCTTCAGAGCCCGTAGTTTATGTCGCCCTCAATAAGAGTTCGGCAAAACGGGAGTAGATTTATTTATTGTTCATTTTACGGTCTATGCCCAACAGGTTTGGCGTAAACCGATTCTGTACAGTGTCCTGTGCAGTGACCCTGAATATGGGGTCTTACAGTGCTTGCCGTAACCCCGCCCCCTTCCCCCTTCCCGCAGGTCTGATCGCCGGCGCGTACGACATCGCCTCCGTGCTGTGCTCGATCCCCGTCTCGTACCTTGGCTCGAGAATCGGGAGCTCGAAGCCGCGCTGGCTGGGCTGGGGCGTGTTCATCATGGGCATCGGGTCCTTCGTGTTCACACTGCCTCACTTCGGGTCTCCCGCGTACGACCCCAGCGTCTCCACGTCGTCGCTGCTGGTGTGCCTGCGCGAGGTGAGGCGTTTCCTGTGTTGGTTTCCTGAAGGGATGTGTATGATGTCGCTCCCGCCAAACCTTGATATTGTTATCATCAGATATCTATTAAACTACAGCAGTGTCTCGTAATTCCTCTATAACTGTATTAAAATCGTATTCTGTGTTTTTCCTCCGCAGGGGAAGAGAGTGTCTCGCTGCGGCGTGATGGTGGAGAAGTGGCTGTCGTCGTACCGCCACATCTTCGTGCTGGGCCAGTTCCTGCACGGCGTGGGCGCCTCGCCGCTCTACACGCTGGGCATCACCTACCTGGACGAGTCGGTGCCCGTCAAGATGTCGTCCATGTACCTCGGTGCGCATTGTTTTACTTTCTTGAGGGTCCTTTGTTTATCAGAAAAGGGGTTTGAGTGAGAGCGTAACGGAAAGACGTAAAAAAGAATGGCTGGCAGTCGAATTCAACTAACGACGCCCGTCCCTCGCTCTTCCCACAGGAATCTTCTACGCCATGGCCGTGATTGGCCCCGCCTTCGGCTACCTGCTCGGGGGCCAGTTCCTCAAGATCTACATCGACTCGCCCAAAGTTGACCCCACCAAGTAAGATTCCCTTTTGTTCCCGCCGGTCGTAATCGCAGTCGGAAATCGCTTCCTCGGTAGTCACATGTCTCATAGTCGAACGTTGATTTTAGAAAAGGTTCCATTAGTCGCAGCATTTTCTTGCATCTCCGTCGTTGTTTTTCCTTAGCTTGGGCCTGCTCGCGAACAGCGACCTGTGGCTGGGCGGTTGGTGGATCGGCTTCCTGCTGTCGGGCGCGCTGTCCATCCTCGTCTCGTGGCCCATCATGGCCTTCCCCGCGCAGCTGCCAGGTGAGTCGCCGCCGCTCGCGAAGACTTCGTTGGTGTCCGTTTCTTGGAAGTCTTTGAACATGTTTTTTATTAAAAAGAATTTTAAACTTTTCATTGTAGGTAGCGTTTTTTATTGTTAACCTGGAAACAAATAATTTTCCTTTTGACCTTTAAGGATTATTATAAAAAAAAAAGATTATGAGAAATTTTGTAAAACAAAAAGATTTTCCCTTTAACATTTAAGGAGTAATAAAAAATAAAATTTTCTCCGAGAAACATGGGATTTCCAACTCGCATTTGTCCCACGATTTCCGCAACACCATTTTACAAAGATGTATTTAATAACGTCGCTGCCGATTTCTCTTGCCAGGTGCGAAGGCCATCAAGGCGGACCGCGTGTCGGAGGCGCACAGCTCCCCCGACACGGCCACCTCGGGGGGCGCCAGGGGCTTCGGCCGCCTGCGTGACCTTCCCAAGGCGATCAAGATCCTGACCTTCAACCCGACCTTCGTCTTCCTCTCCCTGGCGGGCGCCACGGAGGGCATCCTGCTCGCCGGCTTCGCCACCTTCATGCCCAAGTTCCTGGAGAATCAGTTCAGCATGTCGGCGAGCTTCGCGGCGCTGCTCGTGGGTAGGTGAGTGGCTGAGTGGCTGGCGGGCGTGCGAGTGGGTGAGTGGCTGAGCGGGCGTGCGAGCGAGGCCGGGATTTGTTACAGAAATAAGTATAATTCCGTTCGGGATAACACAGTAATGATGCTGAGCGATCGGTTGGTTGAATGAGAGAGAGAGAGAGAGAGAGAGAGACTGACTGATTGGCTGATTGGCTGATTGACTGGTAAAATATATAGACAAACAGAGGAAGACATGATGCTTGGTAGATGTGGAAAAAAAGGTTTGCGAGAGAGGTAAAGATGAACAGACAAGAAGACAAACTGATAACCGAATATAGGAAGATAAAGTGATTAGTTGATTCAAATAAGACGTAGTTTAGGAGAATGATAGACTGGTAGATAAATAGATATTCAGATGGACAGAGGAGGAAAGATGATTTGAATAATCGAGGAAAAATGAGAGGGATGGAGAGGGACAAACAGACAGACGAATAGGTGACTAGACGGGAAGACAGAAAATATATATTGAATAATTGAGAGAAAAAAAATATTAGAGAGAGGGAGGGAACAGACAGATAAAAAGAGCAGATAGATCGACCGATAGACAGAAAAGACTGACACCGTCCCCTTCCCCGTCTCCTCCAGGTTTCGTGGTGGTGCCAGCGGGCGGCGGCGGCACCTTCCTCGGGGGATGGCTCATCAAGAGGCTGCAGCTGCGGTGTTCGGGCATCCTCAAGTTCTGCATCGTGTTCTCCTTCTTCTGCGTCCTCGCCTGCCTCACCTTCGTCATGTCCTGCCCGAACACCCAGTTCGCCGGAGTCAACGTCGAGTACGACAACAGGTGAGCGATTCGGAGAGGCCGCGCGCCGCTGCTCTCCTATGTCTGGCGAGGGGGGGGGGGGGGAGAGGGGTTTGCGTGGGTTCGTAAACTTACAGCGACGAGAATGGGAAACTAAGAAAACCGTTGATTAAAAGGAAGGACACGATTGCTTGAAGTATAACAAAAAAAGTAAAAAAGAAATAGCATAAGATGATATAGGATAAGGAAGTAACGATAATATTATTTTTCGGGTCCATAACACCGAGCACGCCGAATGGAAAACTAATAAAACCGTTGATTAAAAGGAAGGACACGATTGCTTGAAGTATGAAAAAGTAAAAAAAAAAATCGCATAATATAGGATCAGGAAGTAACATGATAATATTATTTTTTCAGGACCATAACACCGAGCACGCCAAACCTGACGGCCTTCTGCAACGACGACTGCAATTGCAAGGACGTGCCCTATGACCCAGTGTGTGGCAACAACCACGTCATGTACTTCTCCCCGTGCCATGCAGGGTGCTCGGGCATGGAGAAGGGCGCGGACGGCCTGAAGGTGAGTGCATGACCTGCCTCTCGCGGTTGACTCGGGGTGTTTCGAGAGGGTTTGGGAAGGAGTTCATGGGCTTGAATGAGTCACAGATTTCTTTTCTCAAGGCTTATCTGAGGGAGCTTTACTGTTGCTGGGACTTCTGGTGCGCGTGGGTGCCAATAAACCCGTCAAGTTCTCCTAGTTGTGATTTTTCCCGTGTTTTTATAGCGATGAAAAAGAACAAGTAGGTGTTTTCATCACCCCCCCCCCTCCCTTAATCCTCCGTCACCCACCTGGCGGCGCTAACGAGCGACTTGCTTCCGGCAGGTGTACACGGGCTGTCGGTGCGTGGCCTCGCTGCCCCTCCCGCCCCTCACCACGCCCATCCCGAAGAGCGGCGTGGGTGCCGACGTGAGGCTGGCCGTCGACTCCGCCATCAGGGAGAAGTGCCCGTCCACCTGCAACCTCATGCTCGTCTTCCTCGTCATCTTCTTCGTCGTGATGCTGCTCACCTTCGTCATCAGTCTGCCGGCGGTGTCCGCGACGCTCAGGTGAGGCTCAGCGCCGGCGCCATTGGCAGGGCTCCTGTTGCTGGCACTTTTAATATTCTATTATTATTATAAAATATTAGTTAGTTGTAGTATAGTAGTATAATAAGAATAGTAGCACTATTATTATTATTATTATTATTATTGTTTTTGTTGTTTTTGTTATTGTATTCATTATTATTATTATTTTTAATGTTAATTTTATCGTTATGATTATTGTTGTTGATAATGATAATTATCATCATTATTGTTATCATTAATTTATTAGTACTATTTTTTCTTTCTTTTTTGCTATTACTGTTTTATTACAATGGCCATTGCTAATCCTAAAGCTATTATTATTTGATTGTGAAACTGTTTTTAAATGAATAAGCATGTATAGATTTTTAAAATACATTACCGAAATAAGCCATGAGATTCGCGCACACGAGCGACTGAGCCCTCCTTCGTCGCCTGCAGGTGCGTGCCGGACAGCCACCGGTCCTTCGCCCTGGGCCTGCAGTGGATCGTGGTGCGGCTCCTCGGCACCATCCCGGGCCCCATCCTCTTCGGGGCGCTCATCGACAACACCTGCACGCTGTGGCAGACGACCTGCGGCACCACGGGGGCCTGCAGGAGCTACGATAACTTCTACATGAGCAGGTGGGCGAAGGGCGAAAGCTGGTGTCATGATTTTTTTTCCCGTTTGATTTCGCTGTTTCACGTGTAGGGAAAAAAGATGGAAGCTGTGACTGGAGATTCTTAGATTGTTAGATGGATGATTAGGTTGTTATCGAGGATTAAGTCTTACATAACTAGGAATCTTAATTAGGGACAGTGAGGTGGGAGCAGAGCTTTGTCACTGTTGGTGCTTATGATGGTTGCTTTTCTACTAGCAATGTGCTTTGTAGTTCCAGAATACAAATGATATATTGGTATCTTTGAAGTGACATTGACTGTATTTAACAACAGCAGTAAAAGAGACCATGAATTTGATCTCTGAATATTTCAAATGCCGAATGATTCGATAACCTGCTTTCATTATTCATCATTTATCATTATTTATCATTATTTATCATTATTTATCATTATTTATCACTAATCCGCCACCAAAAGCTAGTTCAGAAATTCAGATTCGATCATTTTCTTCAGATATATGATGGGTATATCAATCATCGGCAAGGCGCTGTCGACAATAACCTTCTTCATGGCGTGGTGGCTGTACAAGCCCCCTGCGACGGGTCCGGAGACGTGCCACGCCAACGCCGTCGCCGTCGCCGACACCGTGCCCGTCAAGGACCCGAAGGAGGCGAAGGAGCTCAGCGGCATCGACAACCCGGCGGCGGACTTGTCGTGAGAAACGCCTGCGCTGCAGAGGCCGTCTCTCTATTTTTATACATTCCAGTTCCGTCTTTCTCGCGCTTCTTCTGTTTTATCTGAGAATGCCTGCAAAGCTGATTTTTTTCGTAGCCTTTTTTATACGAGGTGATTTTGTTTTATTTATACCTGATGGTTTATAACAATGGGGCATTTTTCGCATTATTTGTACTAAGTAGAAAGTCCGTCGAATTTTATTTACTTAAAGATATGGTAGTAAGTGCAGACCTTTCGCCAAGCGTTGGTGCAGATTTTAATTCGACATATTTACATTCCACATTTTTAGACCTTTTTATATCGTGCAGCAGACTTTCTTGGACAGATTTTCTATTTTTATGTTTCTTTTTTTTCTGTTCCTGTTTAACAAAGGAGGGTATACGAAATGACACTTGATTGTCAAGTTATGCCCTTTTATGAATGGTGCCAGTACAAAAAAAATAAGAATATACGCCAATGAATAATTATTCACACACATAAAAACCACACAAAACTCCAGGGACCACATACACATGCTGTAGCAACGGGTAACCATTGTCAGTTATATGTTGCTGTGAAGAGTGCGCTCCCATGACAATAACACATTTTGTAAGCACTGTGTTATAGCGTCAACTCCCAGTATATAAAAGATATTTTCTTATATTACTTGTGTTCACAATCATAAGTATATTTTTGTAGATATACTTGCGTCCAGATGATTTTTTCCCTTAATTAGGTTAATATATGTGACAGATAAGTACTGGTATGTAAATAATTCTTCAGAATGTTAGCTCTATTGAAAATACTATATATTGTAAACTAATAATTGGATTTTCTATGGTGAAACCAACTTTTTTTATAGTTTGTAGTCATATCTCATAACTTAATATTGAAAACTGTTCCTTTTGTAGATACGTTTTTAATCTTAAGGGATCATCTTCATTATTTAGACATATATCTTCATCCACGCTATATTACATGTGCTGTGTCCGAGAGAATGATTGCTCTGATAATCCGGTATAATTATTAGTAACGAATTTACAATATATTTTGTGCCGTTGACCAATTGATGTTGAGATGGTGCTGATTATCATCTTAGGATTACTTAATAAAGGATTTTATTTTTTCTGAGAGGTTTTTCCAATCCTTATACTGGTATTTATATTTGTGTGTGCTTTAATATTTGTCATGAATGTAGAATTGACCAAAATATATGTACATATTCATGCAAGCGCATACATCACAATTTTAACAGGAATATATGTAAACAACAATTTAAACGGATGACCTGTTTTTCTAAGAGAAAAATGGCAAACTTTTTACTATTATTAAAGCCAACATTATTTATTTCCAGCACGTGACCTTTACTTATCGGATTTTTAAAACTACGCCCCACAAACACACACGAACGCACACGGAGAGACTACACACACACGCGCGCAGACTCCACAGATATATATATATATATATATATGTGTGTGTGTATATATATACATATAATTAGACATACAATAATTAGACATGCATAATTAGACATACAATAATTAGACATGCATAATTGTATGTATGTCTAATTATATGTATACATGTTATATAATTGTATGTAATTAGACATACATACAATTATATAACATGTATACATATAATTAGACATACATTACAATTATATAACATATACATATAATTAGACACATACAATTATAAACATATATACAATTATATAACATATACATATTAGACATACAATTATATAACATATATACATATAATTAGACATACATACTATACATATTAATTAGACATACATACAATTATATAATATATACATATAATTAGACATACATACAATATATAACATATACAATTAGACATACATATATACATACAATTATACATATATACATACAATTAACATACATATATAACATACATATATACATACATATACATATAGTATAACATATATACATATACATATATACATAACATATATACATATAATATATAACATATATACATATATACATATTATATATATAATTAGACATACATTATATACATATAATTATACATATATACATATAATTATACATATATACATATAATTATACATATATACATATACATAAGACATACATATATTATATACATATATTATACATACATATATTACATACACATATTATACATATATATTATACATACATATAATATACATATATACATATATTATATACATACATATATACATATATATACATACATATATACATATATTATACATACATATATACATATATTATACATACATATATACATATATACTTACATACAATATATACATATATATACATACATATATACATATATATACATACATATATACATATATACATATATATATACATATATACATATATAGTTACGGCTGGTATGTCACTAAGAGAATTAAGGGGAAGAGCAGCTCCGCTGAACTCGAATTCTCCCAATGCGGAAGCCAAAATCATAGACGAGAAGTCAAATCTGAAGGATATGGCCTGGTATGAACGGCTGAATACCACGTAACAACAGCTCGTGTTAAAGTACTACTAGTGACTTGAAAGATTCTCCTGGTTAATTCATTTGTATTTATTTATTCTTCATCTCATATTAGAAGTCATGAATGACGTTATTATAATCATCATTAACTTTGTTCATTTATCATTTCATCCATTAATGTTTACTACAAAGTTCATTACTCACTGTTTATCGTATTGCAATTCTTTCTTATAATTAAACTTATTCTTTAAAGTAATCTTCCTTTATCGGTAATCAATTATTTATCATCAGTTATTTGTAATGCTTCATTATCAGTTACACATGTTGTCTTTAATTATCAGTTATTTATGTTAATTATCTCTCATTGTTAATCAATTGTTATATTCCATTATTAAGTATCATTTAGTAATTGTAAAATCATTTATGTTGAAATGGAAAAATACGTAAACTCGATATTTAAAATATATTTTTATTTCTGTCACCAAAGCAAACATCAAAAAACAAAACAAACACACAGACAAAGCAGAAACAAAGAAAATCCTACCTATGCGATACGTTAAATAAGATTTAATGTATGGCCCTAATCCCTAGCAGAGAAAAATACGAACCCAACAAAAACATCAAGTGGCAGAGAAGTCTTGCCTAGGCCTATGGCGGCGGAGGAGCGGGGCCAGGCAAACCTCCCAAGGAACTCGGGTAGGTCTCAAGACGGTGGGAGGGGGGGAGAAGACGAGTAAACAAACAGGGTTGTCAGCCGATTTTAGGGCTTCTTAGCTCGTTAATTATATTTTTTGAATAAGATTTAATTTACTAATTTAGAAATGGGTTCATGTAATACCTCCCCCTCCACAAAAAAAAACTTTACTAAAGGGAAAAAGTTTATGACCATAAAGTAACCAATGAAATATTTATATTAAGAGCGCTAGCAAAATTGTAATTACTATCAAAAACATACAGAGCTGATATTTCCGATGTCCAGAACACCACCTTCGATCCGCTACAATATTGTGTATCTTTAAGAGGCAAGGTCTTGTCTTGAAATGGCTGCGATATTCGTGTCCATCTCAACACTAGAATGTTTCTGAACTTCACATTTTCTATAAAAAGTTAACGGGTTATGATCCGTGAATTTCGACGGGATGAACAGAGCTTGTTGAATAAACACTAAACTTTTCAAATTGCTAATACTATTCCCAAGGCCTCCTTTTCGATGGCGGCGTAAGACACTGAAGACTTATAACAAAAATAACACCGGGTGAACACTTCACTATTCTACTTTCTGCAAAACTTTCTGACGTAATCACTGCAGCCTGCCATCCCACGTAGCTACACTGGTCCTCCTGTAGTCAACATGATGAAAACCTCTGCTCTCAGGAGCCAGGACCACAGCCGATGCAAATGGACCTACACAAGGTCGGATGAATCCCTGCTCCTTCCGGCGTTGAATTCGTGAGATTAGGCTCCACAAAAATATTTTCATTTTCATTACTGGTGTTAGAAGGTACAATCACAAACTTCACTTACGTTTCCCGCATTTTCCTTCAAATCATCCCGTTCATAGTACTTTTTCAGGAGGTTCACATGCACATGGCAGTTCTTCTTACGTGTCTTAGGGATTTCAAGTACACAATTATCACTAGTTTGTTTTAGAACATAAAATAGTCCCGCATTCCGAGACTGAAGAAGCTGGTTATGAAGAGTTAACAATGCCAATACTAAATCACCCTTATTAAATATTCTTACCTCTGCATCATTTACTTTATTCAAATGTCCTTTCATTTTAGCATTAACTTTACCCAAATTATTACGAGCTAATGAAATAGCTGTCTGCAATAAATACTCAAAGTCATTCACATAAATATCTACGGGAATTCCTCAATACTCTTCCAACACTTAGTGGTCCACGCACTTCATGGCCGTAAATTAATTTATATGGAGAATAAACTCTCTTGTATACTGTCCCTTACTGAAAATAAAAGTAAAGCTATTCCTTCCTCCCACTCATAACCAGACTCTAAACAGAAGTCTTCAATCATAGTCTTTAAAATATGAAATCTTTCAACTACTCCTTGACTCTGAGGATGATATACGATGGACATGAATTGCTGTATAACCAAGAACTTCATAACCTTTTCATATAATCTGGAAGTGAAATGTGACCCTTTATCTGAATGTACAAAGGTAGGCAAGACCAACCTGAACAAAAAACTTTCTTCAACTTGTTCGTTGCAGAATATTAGAGGGCTTATAATTACGAATAACACTTGACTGGAGAGAAAAGCAAGTACGAAAATTTTCTAGATTTATGTCAATAAGCTCATCATAAAATGCTTGCAAATCAGGACCTTTACGTTCATCTTTAATGGAGTGTCTTGGAAATTCTTTATATCAAAATCATATTCAGAATTACTTAAAACTTTAGCAGATGAATTAAGGAAGTCTGCTAGTGTGAATTCGTCAGTTATTATATCATAAGGGCGCTCATCAGGTAATGCAGTACTGGGGGTATGCGCCTTGCTAGGAGGGGGAGACCTACGCTTGCAACGGATGACAGCCCACGCAGGAGAGAGGTCGGGATACTCCCTTTCTAAATCTACTGTGGCGTTTCCAGTGGGACAAGGGGAAACCACAGGGCAAGGCCATACCTTCTCACCCACGAGATCATTGCCCATGAGAAGCGAAATGCCATCACTTGGAATATTATCAACGACACCTAACTTTACGTAACCAGTTATCAGATCAGATTTAAGGTAAACTTTACAAATGGGTATGCTCTTTGACCCTATCAGTCCATTAATAATTACCATTTCTCCAGTATAACAGTCAGGGTTAGGAACAGCTTCCTTGAGCACCAATGATATATCTGCAGCCGAGTCCCGTATAATAGTGACTGGGGAAGACGACTTGCACGACTCATCGGCACAAGAAATCTGGTGGAACCAAAATGTCTGAATGAAGCGTGTCCACATTTAAAAATGCATTGCGGGCATTTTAAGGGCTTACCGATATTGAGGGCATGCAACTGGCATATTCCTCCAGAATTGCCAGTACCTACCATAAAAATATTTTGAATAACACAATTTTGGTAATTTTCTATTTTACCTTCGCCTTCTCGATATCGACGATTTTTGGTATTTCGTTGGATTCCTCTCACTCTGTACAATCCAAATATGTAGGTTTTATTGCGCGGAAACCCCTTGTTAGCGGCAAAGTTGGGCCTTATATTGGGGGCGACGATGTCGGAGCGGTGGACGTAATATAGAAAATTACCCTATTAATATAACCCACAGTGAAAATATCCATGGTCATTCACATGACTTTTCATTGCAGGGGCTGCCCCCTGCGCCCCCCCAGCGGGGGCTGCCGCCCCCCAAACCCCCGAGGAAACAAAATATCCACCACATATTCCACGGCAGGATAGAGCGCCACACGAACTAGATGCGGAGCGATAACTTACCCTACCATAACCTGGTTACCTAGTAGGAGCACCCTCCACACTCGGTCATCGCGGCGGCTATGGCGAAGTACTGGACGCGGCGGTTTATTTCGGTTAGGAATTCGAATTCGTGGTTCAGGGACGGGAAACTCGACCCCGTTCATCGTGATTATACTACAATCGTCTCTGTATACAATGATGACTATGTCAAGATTAGTATGCTGATTCAGTGGGAATGTTACGAGGTAACTGTAATACGTCCGCCTCCGAGATCGACGATAAATTTTGTAATGCTCTAGCCTGCCGGGAAACGGGGTGGAGTTTTGTTCCTCGGCGGAGGTTTGGGGGCGGCAGGACCCCAAGGCGGGGTCGCAATGGAAAGTCGTGTGAATAAGCATGAATATTTTCACAGTTTGTTATATCATTAGTGTTATTTAACCCGCATTTTTCCTGGAACCTTCCATGCCCTCCCTTTGCTATCGGGGCCAAGTTTGTCGCTAACGGGGTTTCCTCGCAATAAAAAACTTATATTTGCAATGTGACAGTGAGAGGAATCCAACGAAACCAAAATCGTCGATATCGGGAGAGGCGAAGTAATATAGAAAATTACACTATTTATCCCACTATATAAAAGATACACTATTTTTCCAATTGTCTTTAAGACACACCACACACACAAAAAAAACAACAACATTGTGAAACAAATATCTTTAACTTACCACATGTCACAGCACAAAAATTGCTAGGTCCTTACACGTCAAGAGCTTACCGGAAAGTGTTCAAGTAAGGAACATTATTTTTTTCCGACAAGGGAGGCAATTACGGGAAAGAGGCAGTAACGT
>NW_020869660.1:269998-275040 GCF_003789085.1 Penaeus vannamei | reverse complement strand
ACTAGTTACTTCAGATTACCTTCTGTCAACCAGACACTTAACCAACAAAACAAAAAAAACACAAAAAAAACAACCAAAAACAAAAAACAAAACAAAAAAACACACCACGCTAAAACTAAAAGTCCAGTAAAAAATGAAGGAATCAAAACTGCTCCTGAAAGTGCCAGAAACAACCCAAATAAAGGCTTAAGATAAACAAAAAATAAATAAACAATAAGTCACTTACCTTACAATTAAAAAGGTGCATAATAAACAAGCACAAAAATAATAAACAAACTATTTTTCCATACAATCAAAATAAAGATACATACTGTTAACAACAATCAAATAGTAAAGATAATATTTACCTAATAAAAAAAAACACAATATAAATAAATATATACCTATATACCTAATAATAATAATACCTAATTAAATTAAATTAAATTAATAATAATACCTAATTAATTAATAATAATAATACCAAAAAAAATAAACAATAAACAACAAAGGCCTAATTAAGACACTACCTTACAAGACAGGTAAGGCAAAGTCCATTCAAGATTTCGAGACGTGACCTCCGCGAGACCTCGTATTTCACCCCAAGAAGGCCCTTTTGTCCTATTTCTCCTTCTCCTTTCTTCTCTTTGGGAGGAAGGAATAAGGGAGATCCGATACCCTCAGGAAGGATGACGGAGGAGATAGAGAGAGAGAAAAGGGAAAGTGGATGCGTTCGTTTCCCTCCAGTCTTGTCTGTCGAAGTCCCGGACGGAAAGCAGGGAAGGCAGGGAATCGGACAGCGCTGTGTACAGTTCGGTCCCGGCGCCGTCCGAATCCCCGTCTCGGGCTCGCTCCAAAGCTCTAATAAGCTCCAGAATCCTCTTCTCTTCTCCCGTCTTCTTATCCCCCTTTCTCCTTGTTCCTTCCTCTCTTCTTGTTTCGTCTCGTCCTCCTCTTTTTCCTCCCAGGCCGAGAAAAGAGGATAATAAGCCGAGGGAATGGAGTGAGATCGAGAGAGCATCGACGAAGGATGAAGTGGGCGGGGCTTCGGGTGTGACGTCATCAAGAAGACTCGAAATGGTAAACATGGAACGACAGGTTTTGGAGAGGGAGGAAATAGAAGAGGAAGAAGAAGAAAAGGAAGGAGAAGAGAAAGAAGAACGAGGAGAAGAAGAAGAAAAAGAAGAATAGGATGATGACGACAAAGAGGTAGAAAATGAAAACGAAGACGAAGGAGAGGAATAAACAGATATAAATGGAGAAGCCGGAGAGGAGGGAAAGGAGGGAGAAGGGAGAGAGGGCGAGGAAAGGGGGAGGGGAAGGAGAGGCGAGCCGTCCTGCAAAGAAAACGATATTTTTTCCATTAAATTATGCGTTTTTTGCCAAAATGATAATAAAATGTCTAAAATTTCGAGCGTTTTGCCGTAAGAAGCAGGTTTACTGTCTGTGAGTAAATCTATTATAAAAGTTTATTATAGTCTCAAGAAATTATAACAAAACTACATCTGCAACTATTTAAGACCTATAATCAGTACACTATCTAGTGACTATCTATTTGTCTCTATCCATCCGTCTATATATCTAACCATCTATCTATCTACAGATCGATCGATAAATAGAATAAAAATAAAATAATAAAATAAATAAAAAAGTAGAAAGCGACGTGGAATTTTGATTAATCGGTACTAAAGATAAGAAAACTCAAGTCCTCAGTATATATGGGTATTAAGTAAAATTGGGCAACATCCCAGAGAAATAGTTTGGTTGCGTAATATTTTCTACATAAAACTCCTTTTCAATTGAAGGTAAAATAATTGTGAATTATGTAATGAGGGATTACAATCTATTTATTTATCTATTTATCTCTCTGTTTATATAATTTGACTGTTATACTTCAGGTTTCTGTCTCCTTGAAATTAAATTTGTATTCAGTTACCTTTCTTCCACTCGAAAACTAGACAGATAAATTGATAAATTATAAAGTATAATAGTGATACATAGACACTGGCAAATAGATGATAGTAAATGAATATATGAATGAATGTTAATAAAGAAGCTAATTTGCATTTTCCAAGAAGGGCTTGAAATAATCATTTTATCGTATGGTCACTTATCCCACTTCGAATAACTTTCCCGTTTAAAAGCTTATTACAAAAGAAAAATATCATAACATAAAATTGAAAAGGTTTGGAAATACAATAATCAAAAGCCACGACAAAATTGGGGTAATATGATGATAAACACACACACACACACACACACACACACACACACACACACACACACACACACACACACCACACACACACAACAAACACACACACGCACACACACACACAAACACACACACACACACACACACACAAACACACACACACACACACACACACACAACACACACACACACACGCACACACGCACACACACAAACATGTATAATCACAACTGAAACCCGGGTATAAACAATTCACTAAAATGATTCTTTGTTGATATAATATAGATCTCTTTCTTTGAAATTGCTCGAAAATCGTAACATTTCTTTGGGAATAAAGTGAATAAGCAAACCAGCCAATAGCTCCTATAACGAAGAAAAAAAATAGAATAAGAATAAAATAATAAAATAGTAATAATAGTAATAAATAAAACTGAAAAAAAAAACCACACCACACCACACCCCAAGCACATATCTCTCCCAAACCTCCCACCTTTATCCCAAGGACTGAACAAAATAAAATGAACAAAGAACCGAGGAAAAAGATGATGAACGGCGCACCTTGAACGCAATGAACAAGCGGAGGTGAACACGACAGCGAGACACAGCCACCTTACCTGTCCGTCTGCTGTTACGTCACCGCGGCGCAGCTCAGGTGTTGACTTACCTGGGCTTGGCTGCGACCCCGCCACGTGACCAAGCCTACACACAGCCACAGGAAGAGAAGGAGGATGACCTGTGACCTGCGACGGAAACGGACCGGGAGGATGCATCGGCTGACCTGGAGAGGGTGTGGAGGGTCCTGTTGGGGGGGAGAGGGGGGTGAATTGAGGAAGGAAAGGCAAGGGTTAAATCTGATTAAGTATGTCTGTGTATGGATATGTACATGTATGCTTAAATAAATATGTATATATGTGAATATATTCATATGTGTATATATGCATGCATGGATAGATATGTGTATATATATATGTATGCATGAGTAGATATGTGTGTATATATATGTATGTATGGATAGGTATGTGTGTATATATATGTATGCATGGATATATATGTGTGTATATATATGTATGCATGGATAGATATGTGTGTATATATATGTATGCATGGATAGGTATGTGTGTATATATATGTATGCATGGATAGATATGTGTGTATATATATATATGCGTGGATAGATATGTGTATATAAACATATTCATGTATATGTATATATACGCATGGATAGATATGTGTATATATAAACATATTCATGTACAGTTGCGGAATTATATATCAGAGCACTTGCTGGATCCTACCTTCGTACATCTGGCAGCCATACCGATGTAAACATGGAATAAATAGTATTTTTGTGAATGAGCTGAAACCCTAGATTATTTGTAACAAAGAATGTGATTGGTAGAACAGAAATAAGTATATTGATACCTTTTTTTAGGAACTACTGGCACTCACTCACTCGATCATTCACCCCGTTGGTCTGTCTGTTCCTCTGTTTCTGTCTCTGTCTCTCTAAGTCGCTTGATCTTTCATTTTCTTAAAATAAGTAATAGCAAAACATACAGTGAGAGTTATTATTGACTGTGTACCGAGATATTACAAAAAAATGCGATTTCCTAGAACTATTTGTTTTATCGAAATGGCGGCAGTCACCTCTTATTTCAGCAACACAAATATCAATTATAGCTGAATATTTCGTGGAACATGAATAGCTCCATGCATCAAACATCTACAAGGCAGATAAATCAGTAAAGTCTGTAAAATGGCTGAGACCTTTATAGATGCTCACATAGCTGCATTTAGTAGCAGTTAATCGAACTAACATGATTTTTTTTCTCTTTCCGACAGAACCGAACACTGATTCAACAAGCAGAAAATATGCTACATTTTATTACTCATTGCAGAACATTATCTGAGCGAAGAACCGCAGGATTACAGTGCTATATGATATCAGATCTTGAAAAGAAATAATTCTGATGAAACGGCAATCTCGCCTCGCTCTCTACTCTTATTTGTCGTTTATTTTGTTATGTCATTTATTATTTATGTTGTCACTTTGTATTGCACGTCTGGCGACAGTGTCTGCGGTGTAGATGAAGTTATCATAACAAACCTTTAAATTGCACTTCCAGTTATGATTAGTGAGTTAACGAAGAGCCTGAGTTGGTGTGTTTGACGTTCGTTTGTTTCTTTTGTAATCCCTCATAACATAATTCACAACTATTTTTACCTTCAACTGAAAAGGAGTTTATGCAGAAAAATTGACACAACTAAACGATTTTCATGTAATGATGCCTAATTTTCATTAATACCATATGTACTGAGGACTTGAGTTTTCCTACCTTTAGTGCCGATTAATCAAAATTCCACGTTGCTTTCTACTTTTATTTGTCATTTATTTTATTATATTCATTATATATTTTATTATTATATTCATTTATTATTATATTCCAGTTATGATTAGTGAGTTAGTGAAGAGCCTGAATCGGTGTGTTTGACGGGAGAGAGAGAGAAAGAAAAAAAAAAATATATACATATACATATATATATATATATATATATATATATATATATATATATATATATATATATATATATATATATATATATATATATCGAGTGTATAATACATAGAAAGAGTAAGGCAGAAAGACACAAGAGAAGTAATACATAGAAGGAACAGGT
Organism: Penaeus vannamei; assembly: GCF_003789085.1. Taxonomy (NCBI): domain Eukaryota; kingdom Metazoa; phylum Arthropoda; class Malacostraca; order Decapoda; family Penaeidae; genus Penaeus; species Penaeus vannamei. Next base: position 270,167 of record NW_020869660.1, on the reverse strand, counting down.
AAGACTTCTAAATAAATTTTGTTTATTACATGCTGTAGGAATCCAAAATGTTGAAATGTTGACACAGAAGGAGTAAAGCAAATACCTTATATAATTTAACAACTTATGTTCTTGTCACGGAATAGTTCATGTATAAAATTAACGTTTTATTATTGAACATGTAACCAAA
>NW_020869660.1:262498-264998 GCF_003789085.1 Penaeus vannamei | reverse complement strand
ATGTACACTTTGAACCCTTCTCGCGCAAAATCCCATAGCATGTAGTTGATAACCCTCTCTCTCTCTCTCTCTCTCTCTCTATCTCTTTCTCTCTCTCTCTCTCTCTCTCTCTCTCTCTCTCTCTCTCTCTCTCTCTCTCTCTCTCTCTCTCTCTATATCATACTATATATATATATATATTATATATATATATATATATATATATATATATATATATTATATATATGTATATATGTATATTTAAAATTTCTTTTCTTAGAGGATGGGGGCTTCAGTGAATCGACTCATTGGGGATGCTTGATAAATTTGGAGATAGTTTTTATTAAAGTTTATTTTTTAAAGAAATATGGTAATAACTTTATTAAAAGACAAATATCAGAACAACGTATTGTTATTCTAATCCCTGAGACAGAGGTGACGTGTTCGTACAACGTCTCGATTTCCTCCTTAACACTTCCCTTTCCTTCTTGGTAAAATATATTTGAAATTGGGAAGTCCTTTCCCTTGCCGTTTCTCAAACATTGACAATATTCGTCCAAATATTTTTCATCGGGTTTGAGTCACATGCCTTGCCAGGCATACACACACACACACACACACACACATACACACACACACACACACACACACACACACACACACACACACACACACATACACATATATATATATATATATATAATATATATATATATATATATATATATATATATATATATATATCCGCATTATACTCAGAAAAAAATGGCTGAGTTGCCAACTAAGGATAAATATCCTAGGACGGAACCGATTATAAGACTAGAACATATATTATAACTTCGTCCCAGTTTTTTATGGCTTCCTTAGTATGTACGTGGCCGTGTTAGGTCTTCGCTCTAAAGATAACGTAATATTGATAAGATAGAGATAATGGTACAGAAAAAATGGGAAGTGAGTAGAGGCAAATCAACAAATAGGTGAAGATAAGTTCACTTTATGTATATATATGGGTGGGTGCTTCATGAGCAGGGTGGTTTGAAGCGATGGTGTGGTAGCCTAGATAGTATAAAAGTGCTTGCATGCCTTCCCGCTTGCAGCTGCCACCGCTGGCTAGCTTTGTGTGAAAAAGGGAGCAGCGCTGCATAAGTTTCCCATGCCAGTGCATAGCCTCTTCTTCATCGAGACTTCTGCAGTGCCTCTTAGTGGCCACCTATGGAGGCCCCAAAGGTACAGGGTCATGGCCCACCGACGTGTGGACACGCCCTTGGCCCCTGTACTAACTCCTGCCACTAAGCCCTCTGGGGTTAATGGGAGGCGGGCCTTGCCAGTCCTCCCCCCCAGAGATAACCCAACGTCGCGGATAATTGGAAATGCAGGGGGGAGGGGAAATGCCCCTCCTACCCAGCGAGAGAGGCGGGCTGCGGGCCCCGCTGGCAGGGTAGCTGCTGGGGTGCAGGATGGGAACGGGAGCTCCTCGTCCCACTTGCGTTCTGGCAGCCGCCAACCCGATATGAAGCTTGTGGGGCAAAGCCCTAGGGAACCCTACAGGTGGAGGATGGGTCCCGCAGCCTGCCACCTTTTATGTGGGGCAGCATTGGCTAGGGTGGCAGAGGTGGCGTCCACCCGAAGTGACTGCCTGAGGTTAACCTCAGGCGGGAAGTCAGGGTAGGGGGGTTGGAACATCCGGTCCTTGCGTGAGGATGATCGTTTGCCCCTACTATCGAAGGAACTAGGGAGGCTTAGAGTTGGGGTGGCTGCTCTCTCTCGGAGGTGAGAAGACCGACAGCGGCATGATCAGTGAAGGTGGCTACAACTATTACTGGTCAGGCCGCAGAGATGGTCACCATCTTCAGGGAGTAACCATATCTTTCTCCAGTAGGCTCCAGCCCTCGGTGGTAGAGGTCACTCCAGTCGATGAGCATATAATGGTAATGAGACTGAAGCTGTCATTTGGCTTCATGTCTCTTATTGCTGTGTATGCTCCTACCGATGTTTGTAAACTCAATGTGAAAGAGATGTTCTACGCCAAACTTGCATCTGTGACAGACAGTTGTTCCCGGCGAGATATTCGTATCGTTCTGGGTGACTTCAATGCGGTAACTGGCTGTGATGAAGATGGCTATGAGATCTCTGTCGGTCCTCATGTTTCGGGAGTTGATACTGGCAGCGAGAATTCCCTCCTTTTCCGGGATTTTGCAAGGTCCCAGAAATTGAGGATTTCTGGCTCCTGGTATCAGCCCCCAGACCCACATCGTTGGACATGGTACAGCAATGCGGGTAATGCAGCCAAGGAGATCGACCACATTCTTATTAGCCCTCGTTGGAGGATCCTCCAGAACTGTTGGCGGGACCAAGTGTCTAACCAACGGTTGCACGGTGAGACTGGCACAGGACCTGTTACCTGCACAATCCGGGATCGCCAACTCAGGCTATACGGCCACCTTGCTCGCTTCCACGGGCTGATCCTGCTTATCAGGTTGTCTCTGTAAGAGACAACCCTGGGTGGAGGAGGCCTGTGGGA
>NW_020869660.1:233829-246329 GCF_003789085.1 Penaeus vannamei | reverse complement strand
TTTCAGATAATCAGAGTAAATGCACTATTATCCTGATTTTAAACAAAAAAAAAACACGAAATGGTAAAAGTGGGCCGAAGTATATAATAGAAAGGAAAGAGAAAGGAGGGCGACAAAAGAGAAGAAGAAAGAGAGTGAAGACGAAAGAGAGATTAAGAGGAGGGGAACGGATGAAAGAGTAAGAAGAGGAGGGCGAACGGATGGCAATAGAGAAGTAAGAAAAGGGAGAGAGGGCGAAAGAGAGGTGGAAGGAAAGGAGAGAGATCGAAAAGGAGAACGAGAAAAGTGGAGGGGAGGGTGGTAGAGAAAATACGAAAGGAAAGGGGGGAAGGGGCTGAAGAAACAGAAAGAAGAGGAGGCAAAAGAAAGAGTAAGAGTGGAGAGACAGGGTTGAAGGGGGAAACGAAATAGAGTAAGGAATGAGAGGCAAAGGGAAGGTGGAAGGAAGGCCAAAGAAAGAGGAGAGGAGAGGGAAGGGGAGGGGAAAGGGGAACAGAGAGAGAGTAAGAGGGAGGGGGAAGGAGGGAGGCGATAATGAGCGTGAATAGTGAATGGTGGGTCATAAAAGATCTGAAAATAGAAACAAGAAATAGTGAATGGGTGGTCGTTCATTACGTAACATCGTTTTACGGGAATAAATATTAATTTTATCGTTCGTGTGGTACTCGGTTATTTTCTTTCGAATTTCTACGCAAAAAAAAAATCAAAACCATTCGTTTGTAATGGGAGAAGAAATATTTAAAAAGAGAGACAAAAAGGGAAAACGTATCATATGAATACATAAATAACGATTTTCATTCGAAGAAAATCACAAAGGGAATTTTTTTTTTCCCATTCAAGGATTTCAATACAATGAGTCGTGATTTCGGAAATCAAGAAGTAACAGACAATTCTAAAGCACGTATTACGTTTAAGAATCTGGGACAATTAACAAAGCATTTCTTGCAAAACCAAATTAATTTGCTCACATAGTTATTTTGTCTTTCATTCCCTTGTATCATACCAGAAAAAAAGTAGAGAGAGAGATGAGAGAGAGAGAGAGAGAGAGAGAGAGATGAGAGAGAGAGAAGAAAGAGAGGAGATCTGATGGTGCAGAGAGACGAGAGAAGAGAGACGAGAGAGAAGAGAGAGAGAATAAGAGGCAGAGAGAGAGTCAGAATATGCCGTGTTATGAATCTACAGCAGCTTGACCAGCATAGCGTATTGTACCTTGCTGACAAGTACCCATATACAGTTACCATATTCATGTTCCTTGCAGCTTAATCGAAAAGGACGAGTTGGATTGTCAGTGGCGCTCCGCAAGCAGCAGCAGACAAACGCCGATACAGAGCATCGGGTGAAAGAAAGGACGAACACAGCTGCTGCATTAGGGCTGCAGTAGGGACCGAGACAGCAAGCAGAGGCAAAGGCAGAAGGAAAAACGTACTGTGATTAACTGGCCATTTCTCTACCTATCCGTGGAATTCTCAGACACAAGCGTGCAGGGATTTGGCTTCATTATCAAAATTCAGGAAGGACAAAGCTACACTATTTGCCTTCTCGAAAATTGTTTTTCTGTGATCGTATAGATAGATTGAATGATAGGCAATGTGTATATAAAAATGTGTGTGTGTGTGAATGTGTCTGTGTATGGGTAGAAAGATACATTCTTAAAAACATACACGTACATATATATATATATATATATATATATATATATATATATATATATATATATATATTAATATATATATAAACATGTATATGTATATATCTATATACATATCTGTGTGTTTCTGTGCATATCTCTCTCTCTCTCTCTCTCTCTCTCTCTCTCTCTCTCTCTCTCTCTCTCTCTCTCTCTCTCTCTCTCTCTCTCTCTCTCTCTCTCTCTTCTCTCTCTCTCTCTCTCAACTCTCCCTCTCTCTCCTCTCCCCTCTCTCTCTCTCTCTCTCTCTCTCTCTCTCTCTCTCTCTCTCTCTCTCTCTCTCTCTCTCTCTCTCTCTCTCTCTCTCTCTCTTTCTGTGCATATATATATATATATATATATATATATATATATATATATATATATATATATATATATATATATATATATATATATATATATATATATTATATATATATATATATATATATATATATATATATATATATTATATATATATATCTATGTATATATATATATATATTATATATATATATATATATATATATATATATATATATATATATATATATATATATATATATCTGAGTGCCCGTTTTGTGAATTCTTTTTGTAATGGCGGTGGGGGTTCGAATCCCTGTCAGCGAGGTTATAAATTCATGATATCAAATGCGGCCAGTGCATTATTCCATCTTTCATTGAATACACCTCAGGATATCTGATTTGGGATTTGAACTGCTCTTTCTATATATACCGAGTGCCCACGGGGAGTGTGTGTGTAAAATCTCGCTATCCTTACTCATGTATGAGTAGATAGGTAATGTCTATGGATGCTAGTAAGCTCCTAGTTGCACATTTCTTTTGTTGGGTCGTGTATCAGTGGATAGAGTGCCCGTCTTGTGAATTCTTTGCAATGGCGGTGGGGGTTCGAATCCCTGTCAGAGAGGTTAAAAATACATACATACATACATATATATATATATATATATATATATATATATATATATATATATATATGTGTGTGTGTGTGTGTGTGTACATACGTACATACACATGTGTGTGTGTGTGTGTGTTTGCATCAATCATCAACTGTCCTCGGAAGAATACCAGCGCCCATTGCCATCAGCGCTCATTGTGTCCACACTGCGGCATTCATGTGGTATATACGGAACCTAGTGAAAGGAAAGGAAAAATAAATGCGATCAAATCATTATTAGTGTTCATATATAATTTCTTTGCGAAAGAATGGAGTGAAACGGAATAACTGATCACAAAAGACAGAAAAAGAAAACGAAAATGGATATGGGAGTTATTTATTCAAAAACCTATATATATAAAGAAATGATGTGCCCGAACCTTTATTGATTCTCCGAGATTACAATACGTGAATTATACCCCCCCCCCCCCAATCGCTTGATCATTGTTGTCGTGGGAGGGGGGGGGCTTAGGAGACAGAGTATAAAAGATACTAAAACGGCCTTCTATATTGAGCAGTTGAATTACTGGTGACAGCTAGTGATACACTTAGTGGCTATTCTCTTTATTTCTAAGAGTTACACGCACTAGTTATAAAGATACAAGAATAATGATAAAAGAACAGGGTGTGTCTGGCGGTGCTGAGTGAAGCGAGTGGCAGCCCCCACGCCCTGCTCGGCCGGGTGACTGGAGTGACCGACCTGGTCAAAGGCCGGCTCGTCGAGGTGCGAGTGAACGACCGAACGAGGATGGGTCACGGTTTTGCCTCCCTATATTCTGACCAGCAGCGCCGGCCTTCTATATTTAGAGAGCGTGGTTTGGGGGTGAAGCGAGGGGCAGACAGCGAGCGTGGGGTGTGCCCGTGTCGACCGTAGCCAACCACGCGGTCTGGATATGGCCCACGAGGGGACCACGTGGTATGCTACGTAGTATACGTTATGCAGTATGCTATGCTATGCAGTATGCTATGTCCTATATGGAGCCTGAGGCCAAAGGTATGGATCACTCCTACCTTGGACCTCAGCCTTCGCCTCAACTAATTTTGCAGGGTCTTTTCTTCTCCCCTTTTCCTTTTCCTTCTCTTCTTCATCCCTTCTTCTGCCCGCTCCCTGGGGTGTGAAAGCCGCGCAGAAACGATGAAAAGCTCCTTCGTATCAGACATGAACGGCCTCCGGGAATCATGGGCAAGATATTCCCTCGGTTAATCGCCTCGTCTTTACCTCTCATGATGACTCTGAGGGGCAAGTTTCTTTCCCCCCATTTATTTCAGGCTCACCATAGCCAGTACTAAAGATTTTTTTATACTCTTGTTAGGGGGCATTAAGTTTCATCAACTTTAGTGTTCACCATAACCACAATGCTAAATGCAAAAACTGTGGAATATTTAATCAGCGTCGGACACAATCGGCCGTTATCGTTATCATTGCTCTTTCTGTCTTTTTTTTTTTTTTTTTTTTTTTTTTTGGTACAGAATCGGAATGTTACCAATCCTTGCCTACCCGACCATCTTGTGATGAGACCCATCATGCATACCTGATCACGACAATGACTCTTTTTCTAGATATATACTATCTCTGGGTAGATGCTTGTACTAATAAAGGTTTAGTATAATAGAAAAGTACCTTCTGGAACCTCAAAACAATATCGTCACAAAACACTGACTACGTATTGAAAAATAAATCTCTCTCTGGCCAACTTCAGGAAAATATGTATTATATAAGAATAATCATAATTTAGCGCTGAGAGCATTACAGATTCGAGAACTGACCTCAAAAAAAGAAGAAAAAAAAAGAAAAAAAACGGGTCAATGAAACCCCACTTCCGCCTTGCAGTGAACCGCTTGTCTAACGATGTATCAACCAAACAATCAGTGCCTAGCAGTGACTGAAAAATGAAGAGAAAACGGGTGGTCGTATGATTTATTGCTGATGGTGGGCAGTGGATGACTTACCCACACACAGAGATGGGCAGTATAGCGATATGTGTATCGGCATTACGTATTGATCGATGTTTTTATATTTGGTATCGCCATCGCTACTCAACAATAGTGTTGTTTTATCGGCATCGCTTTAGTATTTTTCTCAAAATGTATCGAATAAAATCAACAATTCGATACATTGATACATTTTCATAGCTATCTCACTCTCTTCCCGGAAGGAAACCGTAAAAATTACAGTAGTCGCTTATTTGAGCCCAAGAATAACTAACAGCAAATTTATAGTGTATTTATACGAAACCAACGTTACAGTAGTTAACGTTAAGATTGAAAATAAGGAAGTGGTTCAAAAAATGTCCTCAATCTTCTGCCAAACAAGTTGTGATATTAGTAACATATTTTGATTGCAAGTTTGATTGTAAGTTCGAGTAAAATATACAGTTCATATTAACATAAAAGTTTGAGGTAAAAATGGGCATTTCCTATTTGGAAAAGGCGTTTCTCACCTAAAAATGATGTGGCCCTAAGGGCCCGGCCCAATTCTTTGCCCCGGGTCCTGAACGCTGACGGCGGCCCTGACACACACACACACACACACACACACACACACACACACACACACACACACACACACACACACACACACACACACACACACACACACACACACACACACACATACATATATATATATATATATATATATATATATATATATATATATATATATATATATAAATTTCTCTCTTGCCACAACGGCTAGAATTCTGACTACCAAAGCACACTGAGCAAACATCGGGACTGCATCACGTCTAATGAACGTCTATGAACGGCGACGCTGCATAGGGCGAGCGTGCATCGTCTCGATATCAAAATGGCTTTAGAAAGAAACGACCTACGACCCACCTCCAGAGGCAGTCTCAACCAAAGGTATTTTTTTACTTGGCCTTGTCATTCTCTTTGTCTCTCCCTCCCTCCCTCTCTCTCTTTCTATCAGTCGTGGTGCATCTCTCGTAGGACTAGGACGTGTTTGCAGTACTGTCCGCAGACGTGAGGTCCCCGAATCCTGTGTTTACCCGCCCCTATCTGACCTCGGACAGGGAACGGGTCACCTCCTACCAAGGTATCAGCATGGCTAGTGTTGCTAGTGGAAGTGGATCCCATAAGAGGATAAGAAGTGATGGAAGCGTAGACATGAGTGACGAGAATGGATGCGAGCGGGAGAAGAGGAAGAAGAACGACGGAAACGAAGCAGCAGCCCTGAATGTTGCGGGTGTGAACGACGGGAAGAGACTGCTATTTCCACGGGACTGCGCCATTTCTTAGAAAAATTAAGGTGGGCCATGCAACCGGGCCGGGACCACGCTGATTTCGAGCCAGTGATGAAGGAAGGAAGAGGGAGGCCGTACCTCACGGTGCGGGCAGGCCAGGCGGTGCAGACGCTGACGACTCAGGGATACAAGGGTGATGACTGTCCCAAAGGCCGGGGAAAAGTTCACCAAGGTGATAATTTTCCGATATCCCACGATATTAGACCCGGACTTCCTACTGGACGACGATAGATTTGTGTGGGTAAGGACGCACACGTCCAGGAGCGAGGAGCGGAGTGTCGTTGCCCTTTGTGAAGGGGAGAGTGCCTATGAGATGATGATCTTAGCATAAGTTTATCTACTAGAGAGACCGAGCAAACCAAACGAGAGAGTACAGTACAAAACGAAGACAAAACAGTGAGCACACGTTTACTGTAGGACCGCCAGTCATGGTGCCTTAAGGTGCTCGGACAGTATGTGGTTTGCCGGCCCATAACGTCGTGGGGGCCTGTCAAAGGATGCTTCGGTGAGGAGTTTTTCGTGCTGGCAGGGACCACGTGACTCAAGCGGTAATCCTGCTGGGCGGCAATGATTGAATTGCGGGAAGAAAGAAGGGGGTTGTACGCCTTCCTGCACCAATCGACTATCAAATGCTCGGAGTTTTTCTAAGCAAGGCAGCGCCACGCCAAATGTCGCGCGTCTCCCTTGCTTTTCGTCAGAGTTGAGACACAAGATCGAAATGTATTGTCGTTTCAAGGCGTGTCTCCCAAGGCTAAGGGGAGGGGGAAACATGGGGAAAGGGGTCACCACCGGGGCAGACTGGTGGCCGGAGGGAGGGTACGACAGCATGACCAACAACGTCTCTAAAGACCGAATGCATCCCGTTCTGGGTTCGCAATTCGAGGCCTCGCCACATCGCTCGCTGGGTTTTCCAGGAAGAAATTGCTGCGTGCGCGCTTACTGACAGTGCTGCGCATCTTCAATAAAAGTCTACTCAATTAGGTTTTTCGGAATGATGACGGGCCGGTTCTGATCCAGACAGGTAAGTCATCTTTAGCAAACCTGTGTAAGGAGATATATTCAAGTGTCTTCGATGACATCCGCTTGGGAGTTTAAAGTTTCGTGCGGATTTTTCTTAAGGAAATATCCGAAATATTCGACATATACCATACGGATGACTATCCCCAAAGAACGCTGCAATGGCAGAGAATGCGAGCGCTCACACAATATATATCGTGAATATATATTGTGATAAAACTGTGTGGCTCATGTGTGTGTGTATTACCCAAGCAGAAAAAGAACACGGAAAAACAACAAGAAACAAGAGCGAGGCAACGAACGGAAACCACACACACCACACACCAACGGACCACAACACGACAAGAACCTGACTTAAGAACAGAAACGTATATAAAATATTCAAACATGTCTATTTGCCAAAGTGAGTAATAGCAAAGATTCGAAAGTGGGAGTATAAATTATATTAAAGTGGGAAAATGCATAAGAATAAGTACTATTTCACTGTATATATTATTTGTGTGTGTTAGTAATTCAACAGATTCACCTCGTAAATAATTGTACCAAAAACTCTTCACATGAGAGCTACTCGCGAACTGAGTTGAATAAAAATTATGAAAACAAAAACCATATTGGCATAAAAAGCTACTCAGCATGAATTATGCTGGCCGTGATCTGTATGAGCATTGGCACAAAAAGGAATTTTTCTGGAGATAAAGCATAGTTTTAGTAGAAGCCTTACACCCTATAACAATTCATTCGCTCTAGACTACTCAGAGACCGAAGTATTTTCACAAAATAATGTACGGACAAAGAACAGTTGACCTTGGCCGCGAACGCGAGGCATGAGCCTGAGTGCCGGGTTCCTTCGCAAATAACAGCTGCAACACACGGTGTGCTCGCTCCTACACCAAACTCCAGGGTTCCTCACAGCTCATCTTGTGTGTTGTGCCCGGAACAACTGTTCTCATCTATCTATCTCGCACTCGCATCGGGTACTCTCAAATACTATTTTGTCTTTTTTGATTCATTTCCTCTCTATTATTCTTGACACTAACTACACCCTCGAGTTTTTATTTGCTAGGTTCATTTTCGAGAACTAATGAATGTTCCTACCCACAGGTGAGCTTATTCGCCAATCGATATAACTCGTGTCTGATGCTGGCAGGATAACCATACGTTATGAGATCACTTGTTAGGTGAGATGTAGCCACGTATGTGATCTCGAGATAATTATTAAGGTCCTCTCAAGATATCAGACATGTCGCCAAAGCTCTCTTTCACTATGGCATTGTCATTCTCTCTTTGCTCTGTTGTATAATGGCCATTGTATATTATCTCTCGATTATGCTCCTTGCTCGTCTCTCCTCTGCCTCTCTCTCTTTCGCTTAATACGCCATATCTCCGCTATAGTTTGTGGCACTTGGATCTGTACCATATATGAAGCATTACAATAAATTCCTGATTTATCGTGTTGCTCTCAAGACATGGCTCTTTCTTATCACTCGAATCTGCTTCCACTTCGCTCACCTGGTGAATCTTCTCTCATCTTCTCTACTCTCTTCGCCTCTCTCTAACTTTTTTCCCATACCCAGCTTTTCTCTTTTCCTTTTCACGTGTCACTCTCCCTGTGCTCTCTCGCATTTTTATTTTACTCCCTCTCTCGGCTAAGTCCTCTCCAACTCTCCTCCCTCTTTTCTCACAATCTTCTTTTATATCTGCCATTCTTTTCCCGTCTAATCTCACTCGATCTCTATACTTCTTCCTCTCTGGATCCTATCAAGAGCTCTCAAAGTTCACGTTAATTCAAGTATGGCAAATTAGTATTCCTAGGAATTAAAAAAAGCACTGTCAAAAATGGTTTGTTCCTTTATTGTCATATTAATTAATATAAAGTGGAGTTTACATTCACACGTTGCTTGAGAAGTTAAGCGTTGTCTCCAATATTACACTTTACTACATATTGTAATAATGGTCTTACGGTAATCATAATTCATTACATCATCATTTGTAAATATACACATACATTATAGTGTGTGTGCGTTTTTATATATATTTAATTAAATAATAAAAAATGGCATATCTGACCTGGTGATCTATGAGTGAATAACGAGACAAGAAAAAAAGTAGTTGAGCAAAATCTCAAAGGCTTCCAAGAATAGTACAGTTAACCTCTGTCTATTTTTGAATATCCATGGGTCGTTAGTTCCGGTTTTAAGCTAGTATTTCCACTACGATATTGAGATTACAACAGAAACAATAATATAGAATAGAATATAATTGTTGTGGGGCTTAACCTTGACAGGAATTTGAGATTTGAGCCATATAATTTGGTGTCTTGTAAAGAATTTCATTGTTTCTTGTAGGCATACGAAAAAGAGTCTTGGTCTATGCAACCGAGACCAAAAGGGATGTTGTCCTGGACTGACACTGTAGATCAAGATTTTCTTTTTTCAGCGTCAAATTTAGGGCGAAGTTTACGGAATGAGATGTGTTTGCTCTCTCCATGACTTCTTCCTGTTTTTCCCAAATTGTCTTTCTCCATCACTATGCACACTAGGTCTCTCGGTCAACGAATCCTGTGGGTCTGGATAGTGACAATCTCTGTCATAGACTCATCAACTTTTTTCATTTGTTTTAGCTTGCCTACTCTGAAATCTTAGTATCCATATGCCATATTTTGGGACTTTATGATGGCACGTTTTAGGTCATAAACTCCGAATTTCCACATTCCTCTTTTGTTTTGTGTATGAGTAGGTCTGTAACATATATCTTTTTGTGTGGGAAAATCTGTTCTTTTTTCTTAAATAAATCCTTTCACTCTCTATTAGGGAGTGTATAACTTTTATTTGCTGTCCAGTGTGTCTGAGAAAAAGAGGCATCAGGCAGGCCGGTGTGACGGACTATCGACCTTCGGGGCGAGGTTTACCAAAGATTGAACTGCCTTGTTTGGAGTGACACAGCATGCTGATCGGCATGGAGGCCTGTGTCATACAGCGAAATCTCTATACGTCGTACCAATCTTCAACAGTCTCTCAGATGGAAGCTTTGAGACGAGCGCGCCAGTTGTCTCAAATTATTCTTGGCGACGTGGAAGCATAAGGAATATCTGCACGTGAGCAAAGACATCACGCTTCTCCCATTCACGCTCACACTCGAGACATTGCAGTTGTTCGTAAACGCACGCACACACCGACTAATGTCGCTGACACAATTCAATGCATAGTCCGCACTTTCGCACACACCACACATGCAGCGCTACGTCTACACACCACATTGCCCCTAATACATTGGCAGGGCATAGCCCAGCATGAAGAGGCAAGAACGTGGATTCGTCGAACATGTAGCTACACCCTTATACGAACCAGGAGGCACACGAGCCTTTGTCCAAAACGCTACACACACTATACATTCATCGAAGACGGAGAACATCACAACTTTTGCACCACATCACACACACACAACCCATGCAATACCTCGTACCCTCACCAGAACGCACGTGAAAAATCTACGACTACGACAATATGCAACATTCTCTCACGACACGAGTTTGGATCCTGGTACTACTTGTTCTATCAGATCACGCAGCTTTCGATCTGGAAAGTGCAATAGCACTAGGTCTTTGGTCTTGCACCCGAGACCAAAAAGGGAGGCGTCGCGATTATAATGGTTGACTACTGTAGGATCAAGAATTATTCTCGCTTCAGCCTCGGTCAAATTTAGGGAATTTACGGATCTATGACGATATTCGTTCTCGAATCTATACCTTCGATTTGATCATTTATCTCCACCCTTGGTCGTCTTTCACAATCTGTCTTATACTCTTCCTGTCAAATGCACACTAGTGTTCTGGCGCAGAATGGAATTCCGTCAGGCTTTGGCATGTGATCTCGACTTCATAGTTATTGCCCTTTTTCCACTGTTAAGTGCTTTCAGCCGCCCAAAGATTGTACATTCAACTAGGCCTTTTTGGCGGTCCATAGGGTAGGTATCTGCACTGATGTTCCCTGTCTCCAATCCTTTGGTTTTCATCGCATTACTGGACAGTAATTATCTATTGGATCTCGGATGGATAACTCGTTTATTTGCTTGAGATGATTGTTGTGTTTTTGTTTGGCCCCGTCCAGTTCTTCTTTGGAAAGGAAGAGGAATCGCCAGGCGCTTGAGGGTTGACCTTGGGGCGAGGTTTCCAAAGATCGCAACTGTTGTGGATGCGGTGCTGGCTGAGGTGAGGCTGCGTGTATAGGTCACTTTGTTTTAATCCCATTTCTTCAGATGATGAAATTGCTCTTATGCCATCGTCTGCTGATTGTAATTTGCTCATCTCTTTTTTGATATCTGCGAGAGTAGAGAATTCTTGCAAGACACTTAAAAGTGTGTTTGAATTTCTTTGTAGTTGATTCATTGTGTTCACAGCCTGAATCTCGAGATTATCGTTCTTCCTCGATTGACTTCTTATAGTTAAATTACTGCTGTGTTGGTAGTTTTATGTGTGTGTTTAATGACATTTCATTACATTTATTTTCTTATTACTGTGTCCTTAAGTTTTTTGTATATGATTGTGATTAAGCGGCCGATAGTGCCATTTGGTTCAGTATCTGGACTTAATGTAGTGAATTAGTGCACTTACAGTGTGTTCCCAAAGGTTTTGGATGCCTGGGCTACTGATTCTCTCGTGATCAGTTTTCGCAGGCTGTCTCCATAACCTAAGTGTTAACCTCATGCCTGGTGGTGCTCAAAGATGTAATGCCTAGAGAGCGAACATAATATACCATTAGATAAACACCCCGGATTTCTTGTGATGATTAAGATCCATTACACTGACCATTAGATGCAGCAGACTTCTTTATTTGCAGCCAAAGAAAAGGCAGTTGTGCCAATATATTCGAGACTGAAGACTCGGGTTTTGCTGCAGTTCCCTCGTCCCTCACAGAATGGGCTAGGGACACGCTGTCTGCAGCTGACTTCGTTTCTCCATTCTAACTGATGCCAGTGCACTAGCAGATGCAGAGGAAGAACCTGATCCCGATGTGTGTCATCGTTAGAAAAAGACACTTGTTCAACTGAGAATTGAAATACCTTCGGTGATTCTAAACGATCAATCACTGAGCATAATTTCTTTTCTTATTCTATTCAGTGACCTACGAAAAGTGATCAGAAGAGCCTTTCGATTCTGGCTGAATCTTCTGGAAGAAAAGAGGGAATGTCTAAGGAACTGTCCGTATATTACAATGTTGGGTATATATCCAAATACTAATAAATTTATTACAAAATACATATACATGCATATATATATATATGTGAAATATGTATGTATATAAACATATGCTTACATAGCAATTTGAAAGGGAGGTCATTTAATTTTTAAAAACTGCAGTTAAACGAGCGAAACAAGGTAATGGTAAAACAAAAGTCATTTTTATCCTATCAAAATCTATAATGAAAATAGCAGCTTGTTTAAACTACTGCTATTTTTCATAATAGATTTTGATAGGTTAATAATTCCATTCTTTTACCATCACATTGTTTTGCTCTTTGAACTGTAATTCTTCAATTTTAAATGAGCCATTACATTATCAAAAAGCAATTTTTACTCTGTTTTTATTCTTGCTAT
>NW_020869660.1:221732-223074 GCF_003789085.1 Penaeus vannamei | reverse complement strand
CTCTCTATTTCTCTTCTCTCTCTTTTCTCTCTTCTCTCTTCTCTCTCTTTCTCTCTCTCTTTCTCTCTCTCTTCTCTCTCTGTCTCTCTCTCTGTCTCTCTCTCTGTCTGTCTCTCTCTGTCTCTCTCTCTCTCTCTCTCTCTCTCTCTCTCTCTCTCTCTCTCTCTCTCTCTCTCTCTCTCTTCTCTCTCTCTCTCTCTACTTTTATTTTCTGGTATGACAAGGGAGCTTGAAAGACAAAATACTATGTGAGCAAATAATTTGGTTTTGCAAACATCTGCCTTGTTAATTGTCCAGATTCTTAAACGTAATACAGCTTTAAGAATTGTCAGTTACTTTCCTAAATCAAGTGACTCATTTGAAATCTTGAATAATGGGAACAAAAAATTCTTTGTGATTTCTCGAAGAAAATAATATATTTTTTTTATGATACGTTTTCCCTTTTTCTCTCTTTAAATTTTCAGCTCCCGTGCAACACGAATGGTTTTGTATATTTTTGCGTAGAAAACGAAAGAAAATAACGTACCAGGAACGATAAAAAATATATTCCAAAAAGATGTAGAATGAGAGACAAAAGTGAGTATGATTTCTTCTATTTTCAGATCTTTTATGACCCACCATTCACTATTCATGCTCATTATCGGCCTCCCTCCTTCCCCCTCCTCTTACTCTCTCTCTCTGTCCCCTTTCTACCCTCCCCTTCCCTCTCCTTCCTCTTTCTTTGACCTTCCTTCCACCTTCCCTTTGCCTCTCATTGCTTACTCTATTTCGTTTTCCCTTCAACCCTGTCTCTCCACTCTTACTCTTTCTTTGCCTCCCTTCTTTCTCTTCAGCCCCTTCCCCCCTTTCCTTTCGTATTTTCTCTACCACCCTCCCCTCCACTTTTCTCGTTCTCCTTTTCGATCTCTCTCCTTTCCTTCCACCTCCTCTTTCGCCCTCTCTCCCTTCTCTTACTTCTCTATTGCCATCCGTTCGCCCTCCTCTTCTTACTCTTTCATCCGTTCCCTCCTCTTAATCTCTCTTTCGTCTTCACTCTCTTTCTTCTTTCTCTTTTTGTCGCCCTCCTTTCTCTTTCCTTTCTATTATATACTTCGGCCCACTTTTACCATTTCGTGTTTTTTTTTAATGTTTAAAATCAGGATAATAGTGCATTTACTCTGATTATCTGAAACGGGAAGATATTAAGGAATTCCAGAAAAAAATGGAAAAGAATGCAACAAATGCAAAAAAGCCCCCCCAAAAAAAAAAAAAAAAAAATAAATACGAAAAGATAGAAATAAAAAGGAAAACAAGAAATAAAGAACAAATTGGTCAAGACACCATATACTCATTCCAACGTCTC
>NW_020869660.1:209232-214232 GCF_003789085.1 Penaeus vannamei | reverse complement strand
CCAAAACCTTTGGAGAACAACGAGTCTAATTCACCTTCCAGATCTCTGCCAAATGACACTAATGCCAACGTAGATGTAAATGAGATGAAGTCATTAACCACATCAAAATCCACCAGTGAATCCTCGGAAGTCGATAGTTCGAGTTCAGCTGTGAAAGAATCAACACAAGAAAACTCTTTTAGTGTCTGCAGAATTTCTACTCTCCAGATCAAAGATGAAGCAAATTACCATCAGAAGGTTCCATCTGAAGAATTTGGATTAACAAATGCCTCAGACTCAGCCTCAGCCAGCACCGCATCCACAAGCAGTTCATCTTTGGAAACCTCGGCCCCAAGGTCAACCTCAACGCCTGGCGATTCCTCTTCCAAAACTGCAGCAGCAAGTAAAGTTATTCCATCCGCAGATCCAATAGATAATTACTCTCGTAGCATGAAACCAAAAGATGGAAGTGGAAATCGTTTCAGACCTACGCCTATAGACCCAAAGATGGCCATTATGACTACATTCGAAAGCTTAACAATGAAAAGGGATACTATGAAGAGATCACATCCAAAGGATTCCTTGGCCGAGAACCTAGTGTGCATGTGATGAGAAAGACAATTTGGAGAAGACAAGGAAAATGTCATGGAAGAGCAACACATCTCATTCCGTAACTTCGCCTAAATTTGACGCTGAAAAAAATCTTGATCTACAGTGTCAGTCCAGAAACACGTCCCTTTTTGGTCTCGGTGCAAGACCAAAGACTCTTTTCGTGCCTAAAAAGAAACAATGAAATTCTTACAACAAATTTTTGGCTAAATCCAAATCCTGTCGAGGTAACCACAATTATTTTTCTATATTATTGTTTTCTGTTTATCTCATATGGTAGTGGAATATATCTTTTAAAACCGGAACTCAAAATAGGTTGTATGCTTTATTTGGAAGGACTTTTGATGTCAACCTTTTTTTCTTGTCTCTTTTCATCATACAGTCCAGATCCATTTTTTATTATTTAATTATAATATATAAAACACACACACTATATGTATGTGTATATTTACAAATGATGATGTATGAATTATGATTACCGTAAGACCATTATTACAATATGTAGTAAAGTGTAATATTGGAGACAACGCTTAACTTCTCAAGCAACGTGTGAATGTAAACTCCACTTTATATTAATTAATATGACAATAAAGGAACAAACCATTTTTGACAGTGCTTTTTTATCCTAGGAAAACTAATTTGCATACTTGAATTAACTGACTTTGAGCTCTTACATCCGAGAGAGAGAGAGTGAGTGAGATTAGACGGGAAGAAGGAAGTAAAAGAGATTGTGAGAAAAAAGGGGAGGAGAGTATGGAGAGGCTTAGAGAGGGAGTAAAAAAGGGAAAAAGGGAGAGTGAAGGAAAAGGAAAAGAAAGTGAGGAAGTGAGAGAAAGCAAGAGAGTAAGAAAGAGAGAGATTAAGTGAGCGAGTGGATGAGAGTGAGTGAAAGAAAGAGCATGAGAGAAATAATAGGAATTATTTATGTATATATGTACACACACATATATAGATATATAGAAAGAGAGAGAGGGAAGGAGAGACAGAGAAAGAGAGAATGACAAGGCCATAGAAAGAGACTTTGACAAGTTTATTGAGACAAAGGGTTACATCTCAAAAGGATGTGGTAACGTATGTTATCCTCACCCTTATCTTGATAAGTCCCTATAATAACATAATAACATGAAATACAAAAACAAAAATATTGAGATACATGGTCTATAAAAGAGAAAGTTCGTGGGCACACCCACAGATGAGCTGTGAGGTACCGTAGGCGACCCGTGTGTGCAGCTGTTATTTGCGAAGGACAGGCACTCAGGTCATCCCCGGTCAGGTCAACTGTTCTTTGTCGTACATATATCGTGAAATCCGGTCTCTGAAGTCTAGACAATAATGTTATAAGGCTCCACTATGCTTTACCTTGCCTTTCCATTCTTCCAGCATATCATTAAGCTTTGCCAAGTTTTGTTCAATTTCCCATCGAGCCAAGAGTTTTGCTTTTTCGTGATCGTTGTACTCCACACTTTTTCGTTCTTTCCCTTTAATAACTATCTCACTTTCTGAATCTTGCTCCTTTGCAGAAATACATGTTTGTATCGTTTCTGTGTCTTTAGTCGGAGTTTCTTTCGTTGCCTCCTCCCCCTCTTTCTGTTTTTCCGTTTCTTCGCTGGGAACCTGGGCCAGTTTCCTTTCGATAGCGTCCATTCTCTGCATCAGCGTCTGGAACATCCTGGTAATTTCGGATATTTCCTTAGAAAAATCCGCACCACTACTCCGCGGCACTTCCTTCACTTCCTGTCCCTGTCTGTCCTGCCCGTCATCACAAGCCATTGGCGACGGCACCACCCGCGGTGGGCCCTGCACCCAGGCATTAGGGACTGCAGCTGTCTCCTCCCTCGGCACCTCTGGCCGCGTGGTGACCGGCCTTTTCCCATTTTCTCCTTCCTTGGGGACCGCCGAAGCAATCTCGATTTGTTGTCTCACCCTGCATGCAGGAGACCCGGCATTGTGGCGGCCTCCGCAGTTGCAGCAGCAAGCGTAACCCTTTCTTCCACTTCAATCTTGGCCCGGCAGACCCTTGAGTCATGTGTCCTGCCACAGAACCTGCATCGAGCATCCTGTTGACAGGCCCACGACTTATGGCCCCATCTGCAGCACTTGAGGCACATGACTGGCGGCTCCACATACGGTGCCACCCTCCTGTACCCCGCTCCAGAGATAAATACCTTCTCTGGCACTTCCCCTTCACAAGGGCAACGAGCTGACTCCGCTCCTCGCCCCTGGACGTGTGCCGCCTTACCCACACAAATCTATCGTCGTCCAGTAGGAAGTCCGGGTCTAATATCGTGGGATATCGGAAAATTATCACCTTGGTGAACTTTTCCCCCGCCTTTGGGACAGTCATCACCCTTGTATCCCTGAGTCGTCAGCGTCTGCACCGCCTGGCCTGCCCGCACCGTGAGGTACGGCCTCCCTCTTCCTTCCTTCATCACTGGCTCGAAATCAGCGTGGTCCCGGCCCGGTTGCATGGCCCACCTTAATTTTTCTAAGAAATGGCGCAGTCCCGTGGAAATAGCAGTCTCTTCCTGTCGTTCACACCCGCAACATTCAGGGCTGCTGCTTCGTTTCCGTCGTTCTTCTTCCTCTTCTCCTGCTCGCATCCATTCTCGTCACTCATGTCTACGCTTCCATCACTTCTTATCCTCTTATGGGATCCACTTCCACTAGCAACACTAGCCATGCTGATACCTTGGTAGGAGGTGACCCGTTCCCTGTCCGAGGTCAGATAGGGGCGGGTAAACACAGGATTCGGGGACCTCACGTCTGCGGACAGTACTGCAAACACGTCCTAGTCCTACGAGAGATGCACCACGACTGATAGAAAGAGAGAGAGGGAGGGGGGAGAGACAAAGAGAATGACAAGGCCAAGTAAAAAAATACCTTTGGTTGAGACTGCCTCTGGAGGTGGGTCGTAGGTCGTTTTTTCTAAAGCCATTTTGATATCGAGACGATGCACGCTCGCCCTATGCAGCGTCGCCGTTCATAGACGTTCATTAGACGTGATGCAGTCCCGATGTTTGCTCAGTGTGCTTTGGTAGTCAGAATTCTAGCCGTTGTGGCAAGAGAGAGAAATATATATATATATATATATATATATATATATATATATATATATATATATATATATATGTATGTGTGTGTGTGTGTGTGTGTGTGTGTGTGTGTGTGTGTGTGTGTGTGTGTGTGTGTACAGGGCCGCCGTCAGCGTTCAGGACCCCGGGGCAAAGAATTGGGCCGGGCCCTTAGGGCCACATCATTTTTAGGTGAGAAACGCCTTTTCCAAATAGGAAATGCCCATTTTTACCTCAAACTTTTATGTTAATATGAACTGTATATTACTCGAACTTACAATCAAGAATATGTTACTAATATCACAACTTGTTTGGCAGAAGATTGAGGACATTTTTTGAACCACTTCCTTATTTTCAATCTTAACGTTAACTACTGTAACGCTGGTTTCGTATAAATACACTATAAATTTGCTGTTAGTTGTTCTTGGGCTCAAATAAGCGACTACTGTAATTTTTTACGGTTTCCTTCCGGGGCCTCGGAGAGAGTGAGATAGCTATGAAAATGTATCAATGTATCGAATTGTTGATTTTATTCGATACATTTTGAGAAAAATACTAAAGCCATGCCGATAAAACAATACTATTGTTGAGTAGCGATGGCGATACCAAATATAAAAACATCGATCGATACGTAATGCCGATACCATCAGCAATAAATCATACGACCACCCGTTTTTTCTCTATCATTTTGAGTGGTACAACAATCAGTCACTGCTAGGCACTGATTGTTTGGTTGATACATCAAACTTACGTTAGACAAGCGGTTCACTGCAACGGCGGAAGTGGGGTTTCATTGACCAACGTTTTTTTCTTTTTTTTTTCTTCTTTTTTTGAGGTCAGTTCTCGAGTCTGTAATGCTCTCAGCGCTAAATTATGATTATTCTTAGATAATACATATTTTCTTGAAGTTGGTCAGAGAGATATTTATTTTTCAATACGTAGTCAGTGTTTTGTGACGATATTGTTTTGAGGTTCCAGAAGGTACTTTTCTATTATACTAAACCTTTATTAGTACAAGCATCTACCCAGAGATAGTATATATCTAGAAAAAGAGTCATTGTCGTGATCAGGTATGCATGATGGGTCTCATCACAAGATGGTCGGGTAGGCAAGGATTGGTAACATTCCGATTCTGTACCAAAAAAAAAAAAAAAAAAAAGAAAGAGCAATGATAACGATAACGGCCGATTGTGTCCGACGCTGATTAAATATTCCACAGTTTTTGCATTTAGCATTGTGGTTATGGTGAACACTAAAGTTGATGAAACTTAATGCCCCCTAACAAGAGTATAAAAAAATCTTTAGTACTGGCTATGGTGAGCCTGAAATAAATGGGGGGAA
>NW_020869660.1:204232-206732 GCF_003789085.1 Penaeus vannamei | reverse complement strand
GCCTTTGCCTCTGCTTGCTGTCTCGGTACCTACTGCAGCCCTAATGCAGCAACTGTGTTCGTCCTTTCCCTTCACCCGATGCTCTGGTATCGGCGTTTTGGTACTGCTGCTGCCCTGCGGAGCGCCACTACAATCCAACTCGTCCTTTTCGATACCAAGCTGCCAGGGAACTGAATATGGTAACTGTTGTTAGGGTACTTGTCAGCAAGGTACATCGCGTGCTGGTCAAGCTACTGTCCCACCTTCGGAAGGTGTATAATTTATGGCAGTATTCTGACTCTCTCTGCCTCTTATTCTCTCTCTCTCTCTCTCTCTCTCTCTCTCTCTCTCTCTCTCTCTCTCTCTCTCTCTCTCTCTCTCTCTCTTCTCTCTCTCTCTCTCTCTACTTTTATTTTCTGGTATGACAAGGGAACTTGAAAGACAAAATACTATGTGAGCAAATAATTTGGTTTTGCAAACATCTGCCCTGTTAATTGTCCAGATTCTTAAACGTAATACAGCTTTAAGAATTGTCAGTTACTTTCCGAAATCACAAGTGACTCATTTGAAATCTTGAATAATGGGAACAAAAAATTCTTTGTGATTTCTCGAATGAAAATAATATATATTTTTTCATGATACGTTTTCCCTTTTTCTCTCTTTTTAAATTTTCAGCTCCCGTGCAACACAAATGGTTTTGTATATTTTTGCGTAGAAAACGAAAGAAAATAACGTACCAGGAACGATAAAAAATATATTCCAAAAAGATGTAGAATGAGAGACAAAGTGGTATGATTTCTTGTTTCTATTTTCAGATCTTTTATGACCCACCATTCACTATTCACGCTCATTATCGGCCTCCCTCCTTCCCCCTCCTCTTACTCTCTCTCTGTCCCCTTTCTACCCTCCCTTCCCTCTCCTCTTCCTTTCTTTGGCCTTCCTTCCACCTTCCCTTTGCCTCTCATTCCTTACTCTATTTCGTTTTCCCTTCAACCCTGTCTCTCCACTCTTACTCTTTCTTTTGCCTCCTCCTTTTTCTGTTTCTTCAGCCCCTTCCCCCCTTTCCTTTCGTATTTTCTCTACCACCCTCCCCTCCACTTTTCTCGTTCTCCTTTCGATCTCTCCTTTCCTTCCACCTCCTCTTTCGCCTCTCTCCCTTTCTTACTTCTCTTGCCATCCCTTCGCCCTCCCTCTTCTTACTCTTTCATCCGTTCCCTCCTCTTAATCTCTCTTTCGTCTTCACTCTCTTTCTTCTTTCTCTTTGTGTCGCCCTCCTTTCTCTTTCCTTTCTATTATATACTTCGGCCCACTTTTACCATTTCGTGTTTTTTTTAATGTTTAAAATCAGGAGTATAGTGCATTTACTCTGATTATCTGAAACGGGAAGATATTAATTCCAGAAAAAATGGAAAAGAATGCAACAAATGCAAGAAGACCGCCCCCCCCAAAAAAAAAAAAAAAAAAAAAAACGAAAAGATAGAAATAAAAAGGAAAACAAGAAATAAAGAACAAATTGGTCAAGACACCATATACTCATTCCAACGTCTCGCGGCGCATCAATAAAGACCAATTATCTTTCAATAAGTAATATATATATCTCCATAAAGGTATCAAAGGCACGTTCTTGGAGTCTACGAAGCAAAATGGATTGGGAGAAAAGATATTGTGTTAGAGGAAAGAAACACAATTCGGTCCAGTGACGAACAAAAAAATCATGGAAGGGGAGGGTTTCTTTGTCAGGAACGACAACACGGAATTCATTTACGGAATTTCCTCCGATTTCAAGCAGAATAGCAATTTTAAGACTCGTGAGAAAACCCTTTCATATGTATATCCTACAGGCTCATGCACCGGCAACAGAACTATCGTGTGAAGACAACTTCCCCACGTAAAAAATATAGAAATAATTCAAGTAGACTGGAATGAAAAAGGCTTCACAGACTCTTAACTGGAGGGGACAGTCGGAAATGACAACATTTCCAACAAATGACAACAAAAAAACAAACAAAAAAGGCAACAGCAAATGACAGGGGCCTCATTTCTTGAATTTGCAAACACGAACAACCTTGTGCTCTCAGATACACTAGACAAGCATAAAAAGTCAAAGAAAGTTACTTGGTCTCTTCCCTGATGGAAACATAACTATGACATCAAGGTATCGACACGATTCCAATTTGGCATCAGTCAAGCAAAGACCAGTTGTGAGAGTAAACATGAAGCTAAAAACCTAAACACCAAAACATATAGGATGTGGATAGGTGGAAATGCGAAATCACAGCAAAGGTATTCCAAGCGCAGACTGGACGCAAATTTGCATCTTTAGAAGACATCCAGGACAAAGCGTACAGGATGGTGAAAGAGCTAAAAAGTTAGACAGCAGAGCACTAGAAACATCAAAGATATAGACAGAAACATTGAACTAAAAAAAAAAAAAAATAAAAAAAAAATAAATAGCAGGAAGATGAAAAAGGTATGCACAAGAAATCTATCAGGTGATCAATATGACCCCATTCTGTTACAA
>NW_020869660.1:199947-201632 GCF_003789085.1 Penaeus vannamei | reverse complement strand
TTAAATTCGGCTATGTAGGATAAAGTGACGTGGCCACTGAGAGGGAGAGGGAAGGGGGAAGAGAGGGAAGAGGGGGAGAGGAAGAGGGCGAGAGGGAGAGAGGAGAGAGGAGTGAGGGAGAGAGGGGGGAGCGGAGAGAAGATGGGGAGGGGGGAGGAGGGGGAGAGAGGAGAGGGGAGAGAGGGGAACGGAGAGAGAGGTGAGAGGGAGAGAGAGAGAGGGAGGGAGAGGGAGAGGGAGAGGGAGAGAGCGAGGGAGAGAAGGAAGAACCGGAGAGGAAGGAAGGGAGAGGGAGAGCGGAGAGAGGGAGAGAAGGGGAGAGGGAGAAAAGCGGGAGAAGGGGGAGAGGGAGAGAGGAGAGAAGGAGAGGGAGAAGGAGAGGGAGAGGGAGAGAGGGAGAGGGAGAGAGAGAGAGGGAGAGAGGAGGAGAGAGAGAGAGAGAGAGGGGGAGAGGAGAGAGGGGGAGAGGAGAGAGGGGAGGGAGAGAGGGAGAGAGGAGAGGAGAGGGAGAGAGAGGGAGAGGGAAGGGAGAGAGAGGGGAGAGGGAAGAGCGGAGATGAGAGAAGAGGGGAGAGGGGAGGAAGAGAGGGGGAGAGGGAGAGGAGATGAGAGGGGAGAGGGAAGGGAGAAGATGAGGGGGAGAGGAGAGGAGAAGAGAGGGAGAGGAGAGGAGAGAGCAGAGGGGGAGAGGGAGAGGAGAGAGAGGGGAGAGGAGAGGAGGAGAGGGGAGAGGAGAGGAGAGAGAGGGAGAGGGAGAGGGAGAGAGAGGGGAGAGGAGAGGAAGAAGGGGAGAGGAAGGAGAGAGAGGGAAGGGAGAGGAGAAAGAGGGGATAGGGAGAGGGAGAGAGAGGGGGAGAGGAGAGGAGAGAGAGGGGGAGAGGAGAGGAGAAAGGGGAGGGGAGAGGAGAGAGGGGGAGAGGAGAGGGGAGAGAAGAGGGGATGAGGGAGAGGAGAGGAGAGGGAGAGAGAGGAGAAGAGGGAGAGGAGAGGGAGAGAGGGGAGAGAGAGGGAAGAGCAGAGGAGAGGGAGAACGAGGGAGAGGGAGAGGAGAAGAGAGGGGGAGAGGGGAGAGGAGAGAGAGGGGAGGGAGAGGGGAGAGAGAGGGAGAGCAGAGGGAGAGAGGAGGGGAGACGGTGAGGACGAGAGAGGGAGAGGAGAGGTGAGAGAGAGGAGAGGGAGAGGGAGGAGAGGCGGGGAGAGGGAGAGGAGAGAGAGGGGGAGAGGGAGAGGAGAATGAGGCGTGAGATGGAGAGGGAGAGAGAGGGGAGAGGAGAGGGAAGAGAGGGAGAGAGAAGGAGACGAGAGGAGGGGAGAGGGGGAAAGGAGAGAGGGGAGAGAGAGGAAGAGTAGCGAGAGCGAGAGCTAGAGGAGCGAGAGGCCGAGAGCGATGGAGCGAGAGCGAGGAGCGAGAGCGATGAGAGAGATGAGAGAGAGGGGGGGGGAGAGGGAGAGAGCGCAGGGGCACTCGTCAGTTGAAGTGACAACGTGAAAAAGAAGCGAAGTTGCCAAAAGTTGGGCACTTGTTACGACTGACTTGACGAATGTTGGAGAAGACAGGGCGGTGGGCGCCTCGCCTCCCGTGACGTGGTTGCTGAATCTGAAAGAAAAAAAAAGAACAAACGAGGACAGAAGGAGAAAGGGGAATTCATAAGGAAAAAGGGAGACGTGTTAGATTTTTTTTTTTT
>NW_020869660.1:177447-194947 GCF_003789085.1 Penaeus vannamei | reverse complement strand
TGAGAAGGAAAGACGAAAGAGAGAGAGAGAGGGGGGGGGGATAGAGGAAGAGTAAGTGGTGAAGGAAAAGATTGAAAGGAAGAAAATGATAAAGGAAAGGATGAGAAAGGGAGAGAGAGGGGGAGAGATAGAGGGAGGGAAGCAGACTGACTGACTGACTGACTGACTGACAGACAGACAGACAGACAGACAGACAGACAGACAGACAGACAGACAGACAGACAGACAGACAGACAGACTGCTGACTGACAAACAGACAGACAGACTGATAGACAGACAGACAGACAGACAGACAGGCAGGCAGACAGACAGGCAGACAGACTGATAGACTGACAGACAGACCAAAACAGAGACGTAAGAATAGAAGAGAGAAAGGCAACCGAGTTCGGGTCCCTCCCTACCTGTGGCAAGCCAATATTTCCGTCGCCGCCGTCCGGGTCTTCTGCTTCAAGTCGGACTCCGAACAAGCGGCCGCGAAGATGTCGCAGGTAACGCTTTTGAAAAGGGGGGGGGAAAAAAAAAAAAAAAAATCTATGTGTAGATATAAAATGCCGAATTCTGCCGTATCCTTTGCGTATTTCGGGAGACTTCTTTTCGGGGGAACTTCGGGCCGTATTGAGACGCGCGGGGGGGGGGGGGGGGGGGGAGCATGGAAGGGGGGGGGAGATGGAAGGGGAGGGGGCGAGGGGAGGAGGAGGAGGAGGGAGGGAGGGGAATGGAGGGGGAGCTGGAGGTGGAAGTTAATGTGGAAATGGAAAAAGACGAGGACGAAGACGAAAACGAAAACAAACAGAATGAGAAAGAGAGGGAAATAAGACCAAACGTCAAAAAGGCGGCGGAGGCGATATGGAAGGACGAAGAGGCCGAGGAGGAGGTAGGAGGAGAAGAGGAAGAGGAAGAGAAAGAGAAAGAGAAAGAGAAAGAGAAAGAGAAAGAGAAAGAGAAAAGAGAAAAGAAGAGAAAGAAGTAAAGAGAAAGAGAAAGAAGAAGAAGACAGAAGAAGAAGAAGAAAGAAGAAGAAGAAGAAGAAGAAGAAGAAGAAGAAGAAGAAGAAGAAGAAGAAGAAGAAGAAGAAGAAGAGAGGAGGAAAGAAGGAGAATAGAATGAGGAGAGGAGGAGGAGGAGAGGAGGAGGGAAGAGGAGGAGGAAGAGGAGGAGGAGAGAGGAGGAAGGGAGGAGGAAGAGGAGGAAGAGGAGGAGGGCAAGAGGAGGAGGAAGAGGAAGAGGAAGAGGAAAGAAGAAGAAGAAGAAGAAGAAGAAGAAGAAGAAGAAGAAGAAGCAAGAAGAAAGAAAGAAGAGAGGAAGAGGAAGAGCGAAGAGGGAAGAGGAAAGGGAGAAGAGGAAGAAGGGAAGAGGAAGAAGGAAAAGGAGGAGGCACGGAGAGGAAGAGGAAGAGGAAGAAAGAAGAGGAGGCAAGAAGGAAGAGGAAGAAGAAGAAGAAGAAGAAGAAGAAGAGGAAGAAGAAGAGGAAGAAAAGAAGAAAGAAGAAGAAGAAGAAGAAGAAGAAGAAGAAGAAGAAGAAGAAGAATGAAAGAAGAGGAGGAGGAAGGAGCTAGGACGAGGACGAGGACGAGGACGAGGACGAGGACCGAGGACGAAGACGAGGACGAGGACGAGGACTAGGACGAGGACGAGGACGAGGACGAGACGAGGAAGAGGAAAGAGGACGAGGAAGAGGAAGAGGAAGAGGAGTGAGGAGGAGGAGGAGGAAGGAGGAGGAGGAGGAGGAGGAGGAGGAGGAGGAGGAGGAGGAGGAGGGAGGAGGAGAGGAGGTCCAGGTCCTCGGAGGATGACGGAAGGAAGGAAGCACTTTTGGCCCGTGGGACTCGCTGGTTGAGGACGCCCGTTGAGAGAAGTTGTAAAAGTTTTAATGAAACTTCACGGGGATGAGAGTGCCTGCTTGGTTTACGGGGCGCGGGGGGGGGGGGGGGATAGAAGGAAGGAAGGGGAGTGAGTGGGGGAGAGGCGGGGGTGGAAGGGGAGGCGATGGTGGGAGGGAGGGGAGAGCATGGACAGGAGGGAATGGGAAGGCGGGGAGGGGGAAGGAATGGCAGGAGAGGGGGGAGGAAGGGCGGAGAGGGAGGAGGGAAGGGTGAAGGGGGAAGGGGGGTGAAAGGGCAGAGGGGAGTGGGGAGGAATGGGCGGCGTGATTTAACAAGCGACGCGCGTAGTTGACGGGTTGGGGCTCGGTGCGTCTTGCGCGGCTCCTAAACGCGGGAACCTTGCTTAATAAGGCTGACTCGGGGCCATACTGTGCCTTGTTATTTTATTTGTTTTATTATTGTTTATTAATTTATTATATATTAATTATATTATTATTTATTTATTTATTTATTTTTATTATTATTTATTTTTTTTTTTTTTTTGCTTTGTTTATACGTTATTTATTTGATTATCGTAAACCAGGTGATTTTCTCTTGTACTTGTGTAGATGGGTGTATGAATGTTATGTAATTTCAGTTTCAATTAAGTTTTTTTTCTCATTGTTGCAGGTGAGTTCCCGGAGGGTTACGGGAGTGGCGCTGCGCCGTCGGTGAGGGAAGGACACCAATGGTAATAGATCCAACATTTTCAGTATTTTCCAACATGAAGTTTTTTTTTTTTTTTTTTTTTTTTGAAGTTCCTCCGCGCTCAGGCAGTGAACTGAGGAAAGCAAGAGATTTTTTTTTTTTTTTTTTTTTTTTTTTTTTTTTTTTTTTTTACCTGAAAAAGGGATTTTCCGAATTCCAGATTCTGACTGTGATGAATAGTGATTTGACGTTTTTTTTTTTTTTTTCCTTATCTTAAAAGTTTTTATTTTTCTCGTTCTGAGTGTGAGATTTTTAACAAATTTGCTGTGCATGTTTTGTGTGTGTGTGTGTGTGTGCGTTTGTACGGGCGTCGCTATGTTTGTCGTTGAGCATTTATGTGTTTATAGTAGGAACAAAGGCGGGCTTTTATTTCGTGTTCCTGCTCCACCTCATCTGTCTCCCTCATCTGGAAGTTTCCCTTAATGTGTTTATATTATATATATATATATATATATATATATATATATATACTATATATATATACTAATAATATATATATATATATATGTATATATATATATATATATTATATATTATGATAATTTATATTATAGTATATATATATATATATATTTTTTTTTTTTTTTTTTTTTTTTTTTAAGTTTGCATTCGAAGGAAGAAGGGATAGGGAAGGAAAGGAAACAGGAAAAAGGAAAGGAAAGGAAAGATAAGGAAGAGGAAAGGAGAAAGGGAAAGGAAGGAGGGGAATGGAACGGAAGGGAGGAAGGGGGAAGGAAGGAAGGAAGAAAAGTGGAAAGGGAAATGGAAAGGGAAAGGGAAGGAAGGAAGAAAGAAAGCAGAGAGAAGAAAGGAAGGAAAGGAAAGGAAAGAAGCGAAGAAAAGGAAAGGAGAAGAAGAAGGAAAGGCAGGAAAGGAAGGAAAGGAAAGAAAGGGAAGGAAAGGAAAGCAAAAGGCAAAGTAAAGGAAAAGGAAAGGAAAGGAAAGGAAAGGAAGGAAAAAGGGAAGGGAAAGGAAAAGGAAAGGAAAGGAAAGGCGGAAAGGGAAGGGAAGGGAACAAGGGAAGGGAAGGTCGTCGCCAATATTCCCTCCTGCGTCCGATCGCCGCCCTGGATGGAGTCCTTGGAGGCGGAGGGAAAGGGAAGGGGGGAAGGTAAGGTAAGGTAAGGTAAAGGTAAGGTAAGGTAAGGTAAGGTCGCAGCCAATATTCCCGTTCTCACTGCGGGCGTCCGAGCCGCCTGGATGGAGTTCCTTGGAGGCGGAGGGAAAGGGAAGGGAAGGGAAGGTAAGGTAAGGTAAGGTAAGGTTAAGGTAAGGTAAGGTAAGGAAGGTGTCGTCGGCAATATCCTCCTGCGTCGATCGCCGCCCTGAATGGGAGTCAACTTGGGAGGAAAGGAAGGGAAGGAAGGGAAGGGAAGGGAAGGGAAGGGAAGGGAGAAGGAAGGAAGGGAAGGGAAGGGAAAGGAAGGGAAGGGGGGGGGAGGGGGGGCGGGTTGGAGTCGGGGGGGGGGGGGGGGGGGGGGGGGGGGGGGGGGGGGGGGGGGGGGGGGCGGGGGGGGGGGGGGGGGGGGGGGGGGGGGGGGGGGGGGGGGGGGGGGGGGGGGGGGGGGGGGGGTGGGGGGGGGGGGGGGGGGGGGGGGGGGGGGGGGGGGGGGGGGGGGGGGGGGGGGGGGGGGGGGGGGGGGGGGAAAAAAGGGAGAAAAAAAAAAAAACGCGGAAGGTCCGTCGGCCAATATTCCCTCCTGCGTCCGATCGCCGCCTGAAGTGAGTCCTTGGAGGCGGAGGGCTGAGAACTTGCTTCCCTTCGGGCCCAATGTTTTCCCTCTCGCTCGGCTCTCCCCGGCGGCCCTCCCTTCGCGACCGGCTCTCTCGCAGCCTCTCTCGAGCTCTCATTACCTCTCTGTGTCTGTCTGTTCTTCTCTTTCTCTGTCTCTCTTTTCTCTCTTTCTCTCTTTCTCTCTTTCTCTCTTCTCTTTCTCTCTCTCTCTCTCTCTCTCTCTCTCTCTCCTCTCTCTCTCTCTCTCTCTCTCTCTCTCTCTCTTCTCTCTCTCTCTCTCTCTCTTCTCTTTCTTCCCTTCTCTTTCTTCTTCTTTCTCTCTTTCTCCTTTCTCTTTCTCCTCTTTCCTCTCTTCCTCTCTCTTCTCTTTCTTCTCTCTCTCTCTTCTCTCTCTACTCTCTCTCTCTCTCTTCTCCCCTTCTCTCTCTCTCTCTCTCTCTCTCTCTCTCTCTCTCTCTCCTCTTCTCTCTCTCTCTCTCTCTCTCCTTTCTCTTTCTCTTTCTCTTCTCTCTTCTCTCTCTCTCTCTCTCCTCTTCTCTCTCTCTCTCTCTCTCTCTCTCTCTCTCTCTCCTCTCTCTCTCTCTCTCTCTCTCTCTCTCTCTCTCTCTCTCTCTCTCCTTCTCTCTCTCTTTCTCTTTCTCTCTCTTTCTCTCTCTCTTTCTCTCTCTCTCTCTCTCTCTCTCTCTCTCTCTCTCTCTCTCTCTCTCTCTCTCTCTCTCTCTCTCTCTCTCTCTCTCTCTCTCTCTCTCTCTCTCTCTTCTCAAAAGGTAAAGAATAGATTGGAGAGAGAGAAGAGAGAGAAAAAGAGAGAGAAGAGAAGAGAGACGAGAGAGAGAGAGAGAGAGAGAGAGAGAGAGAGAGACAGACAGACAGACAGACAGACAGACAGACAGACAGACAGACAGACAGAATATAGGAAACGGGAGTGTAAAGCAACGGAATAAAAGATAAGAAAAGAGAGACTACAGAGAAAACGGAATTATAAGGCAACGGAATAAACGGTAGGAAGAGAGAGAGAATAGAGAAAAACGGGAATAAATGACCAGGAGGATATGATGGACGTTTTATTATCAAACAGGACAGCCAGGAAGGGGAGCAGTGAGATAACGTATTTTGGAGAAAAAGAAGAAAGAGGAAAAAGAGAAAAAGAAAAAGAGAAAATGAAAAAGGTACAAATAGGAATTCAAGATAACATATTTTGGAGAGAAAGAAAAAAAGAGAAAATGAACAAGGTACGACTAGGAATTCAAGATAACATATTTTGGGGAGAAAGAAAAAAGAAAACGAAAAAGAGAAAATGAACAAGGTACAAATAGGAATTCAAGATAACATATTTTGGAGAGAAAGAAAAAAGAAAAGAAAAAGAAAAAGAGAAATATGTAATGAAAAGGTACGAATAGGAATTCAAGATAACATATTCTGGAGAGAAAGAAAAAAAGAGAAAAAGAAAAAGAGGGAAATGAACAAGGTACAAACAGGATTCAAGATAACGTATTTTGAGAAAAAAGAAAAAAAAAAAGAGAAAAAGAAAAAGAGAAAATGAACAAGGTACAAATAGGAATTCAAGATAACATATTCTGGAGAGAAAGAAAAAAAAGAGAAAAAGAAAATGAAGAAAATGAACAAGGTACGAATAGGAATTCAAGATAACGTATTTTGGAGAGAAAGAAAAAGAGAAAAAGAAAAAGAGAAAATGAACAAGGTACGAATAGGAATTCAAGATGATATATTTTGGAGAGAAAAAAAAAAAGAAAAAGAAAAAGAGAAAATGAAAAGGTACGAATAGGAATTCAAGATAACGTATTTTGGAGAGAAAGAAAAAAAGAGAAAAAGAAAAAGAGAAAATGAACAAGGTACAAAGGAATTCCAGATAACGTATTTTGGAGAGAAAGAAAAAAAGAGAAAATGAACAAGGTACGAATAGGAATTCAAGATAACATATTTTGGAGAGGAAGAAAAAAAAAGAAAAAGAAAAAGAGAAATATAAAATGAAAAGGTACGAATAGGAAGTCAAGATATCGAATAAAGCAGACGAGGGAAATATTGCCCCAAATGCCCAAATAAGGCGGGGAGGAATGTATCGGAAATCAGATTCTTGAATAGATCACGGGAGGAGAAATAGTTCCAAGAGAAATAAAAGGTGTGTCTATATACGTACGAATCAGAGAGAGAATAAACAATAGGAGGGGATTTCGGACCAGATAGGGAATAAAATAAAACATGAAAAAAACGATAAAAGAAGAAATATAATAGGGGGGAATTTTTGGACCAGTTAGGAAAATAAAACATTAATAAAACGATAAAAGAAGAAATAGGAGGGAATCGGACAGTTAGGGAGAAAATAAAACATTTAAAAGAAGAAATTAGGAGGGAATTTTGGACCAGTTAGGGAGAAAAATAAAAATAAAAAAACGATAAAAGAAGAAATACAATAGGGGGGAATTTTTGGACCAGTTAGGGAGAAAAGTAAAACACGAAGAAAAATGATAAAGGAAGAGATTGTGAATAAGAGGCGAGATAATGAAAGAGTGAAGAAGAACGACACCTGATGATAAAGGGTTTGGTGAGTGTCACGAAACAGACGATTCAATTGGTGACACTTCAGGATGGGGAGAGATTGATGGCGAATGACAGATGCGAAAGAAAATATGGTCTTTGGTGTCGGAAGTTGGCAAAAATAACGAGTTTGGGTGGATGGAGCTAGGGAGCGAGAGGGGAGGGGAAGAGGGAAGAGGAGGAAGGGAAGAGAGAGGAGAGGAAAGAAAGAAAGGGGAGGGAGGAAGAAAGAAAGGGGAAGAGAGGGAGGGGAGAGATAGAGAGTGAGATAGAGTGAGAAAGAAGCAAGAAAGAGAGAGAGAGGGAGACAGACAGACAGAGGGACAGACAGACAGACAGACAGACAGACAGACAGACAGACAGACAGACAGACAGCAACAGACAGACAGACAGGCAGAAGACAGAGAGACAGAAACAGTGACAGACAAACAGCCATCCATCCGGAGACAAAGCCAAGAGATGGAGCGCTGGAGTCGAAATAGAGGCCGTTCCCCCCTCCCCTCTCTCCTCCTCCCTCCCCCTCCCCCTCCCCCCCGGCCCGTTCCGATGTAGAGTGTCTGCGTCCCGTGATCACGTTTCCCGCCGCCAGCAGATCAAATTCCTCGCATAGCCGAAGAGGGAGATGGAGTAGAAAGAGGAGGGAAGAGAGGAAAAGAAATTGAGAAAATAGGGGTTTAGAAAGGGGGAGAGAAGAGGAGGATGGGACGTTTTGTTCGGGGATTGGACCGTGTTTTTTAAAAATGTGTTTCATTCATTTTATTTTTTTTTTGTATTCGTTTTTGCTATGTATTCATTATTTTGTTTATTTTATTGATTTAATTGATATTATTCATTTTAGATGCATTTCAGAGGCTGGTGTTGATTGGCAACATGTCCAAATAATTCTAATTTCAGTAATTGTGATCTCTAACCTGTCAGGTATCAAATAATTACCACTGCTAAGCTGACAGTTATCAAATAAGTTTCGTCAGCAATCTGTCATACTGCCAAAAATCATCACCAGCCTGTCAGATTGTCGTAAGTCGTCACCAGCCTCAGATCCGTAAGTCGTCACCAGCCTGTTTGATCGTCGTAAGTCACCACCAGACTGTCATATTGCCATGTCATACGTCATCGCCAGCCCGTCAAGTGCCACTTCACCGAGTACAAAGGCAAGTGCGCTACCGAGATGCAGCGTAGCCTTTCTCGTACTTTATTGCAGTGTCATCTTACGAGTGGTATCTTACGATGAGTGTTTTACGGAGTGCATCTTACGAGTGGCAATCTTGCGAGTGTATCTTCGAGTGGCATCTTACGAGTGATATTTTACGAAGTGGCAATCTTAGAGACGGGCATCTCACGAGTGGCATCTACGAGTGTAACATCTTACGAGTGGCAGAGAGTGGGCACGAGTGTATTTATCCACCTACGCCAATACCCGTGACGTGCTATTTAGCTGTGAGTGTCATCTACGAGTGGCATCGTACCATCGTACGAGCTTAGGGTATTTAACGAGTGGCATCTTACGAGTGGCATCTTACGAGTGGCATCTTACGAGTGTCATCTTACGAGTGGCAATCTTACGAGTGGCATCTTACGAGTGGCATCTTACGAGTGGCATCTTACGATGGAATCTACGAGTGTCATCTCAGCGGAGCTGGCATATTAGCGAGTGTCATCTTACGAGTGGCATCTTACGAGTGGCATATTACGAGTGTCATCTTACGAGTGGCATATGTACCCACGCCAATACCCACGGAGCTCTTTAGCTGTGCGTGACGCATGCTTAGAAGACGGTTCGGCCTGGCATTTTGCCTGTGGATATTTTTGCGAGCCACGGCGGGCCCGGAAGATCCGTTCTCGCCGCTTGTGTCCGCGTCGATCGAAGAGAACGTCGATCGAGAGAACGTCGATGAACGGATGGACGTGAAGAAGCGATCGAGAGAAGCGTCGATCCGAGAGAACGGAGAACAGGGTGTGGTCCCGTTTGCAGGGGGAGGTCTCAGATCTTTGGGCTTCGTGATTTCGTTATTTCTGCTTCCCTTTTTTCTCTCTTTCTGACACGTTCTCTTACTTCATCTCCTCTTGCTTTTCTCATCTTGTTCTTCGTCTTCTCTGCTACCTCTCATCTTCTCCTCTTTCTCGTACCTTCTTCATCTTCCTTCTCTTTGCCTCTCTCTTCTCTCTCCTCTCATCTTCTCTCTTTCTCGTTATTCTTTCTCTTCTACCTCTCATCTCTCTTCTCTACGTCTCTCTCTCCTCCCCATCTCCTCCCTCTGCTCGTCCTCTCCTCTCATTCTCTCTCCTCTCTCACTCTCTCTCTCTCTCTCTCGTCTTCCTCTCTCTCTCTCTCTCTTTCTCATCTTTTCTCTCTTCTCCCTCTCTCCTCTCTCCCTCTTCATTTCTCATCTTCTCTCATCTTCTCTCCATCCCTCTCCCATCTCGCCTCTCCTCTCCCAGCTCTCCCTCTCATTTCTCTCTTTCTCATCTTCTCTCCTCCCCTCTCCCTCCCTCCCCCTCTCCCTCTCCGCCTCTCCCCTCCCTCCAATCCCTCTCTCTTCTCATTCCTTTGACCACTGACGGCCAGGGAGAAATCCGTATGCACACGGCCCGCTGAACCTCGTGGGTCGCGTGTGCAGGACCTTACTGGGGGTGACTTCGCGAGGTGCTCACGGGGGGTAGGCGGCAGCGGGGTGGGGGTGGGGGGTGGGGGGGGTAGATGTCAGCCGCTGTGGTGGGGGGAGGGGATGGGGGGGAGGCTTTGTACTGCGCGCAGTTTTTATTTTCGATGTTTTTTGTATATTCGTTGGGGGGTATATGTGATCTGACTGTGATTCGCTTTGCATGTGGCATTTTGTGGATATATGTGTTATTGTTTTTTTGTTTGTTGTATTTGTCTGTCTATGTAGAGTGTGCTATTGGGTATCTGTGAGGCGACGGATTTCCCGAAATCTCTTAAAACAGTTGAGTATGATATGAATGTGACGGATTTCATGTGATCGTTAGATTCGTCCGGGCTTGGGTTTAACCGAAATCGACATGAAATCCGTGATTCGTTTCAGCGATTTTGAGAAATCAGGATGAAATTCATGATTTCACAGGTTACCTGGCGCACTGTTTATCATCATCGTCGTCGTCATCGCCATCTTCATCATCATCATCATCACCATCATCTATCATCATCATCATCATCATCATCATCATCATCAATCATAATCTTTATCATCAATCATCTCATCATCATCATCATCATCAATCATCATCATCATTATCATCATCATATCATCATCATCATCATCATCATCATCATCATCATCATCATCATCATCATAATCATCATCATCATCATCATCATCATCATCATCATCATCATCGTCGTCGCCGTCATCGTTACTCTGACTTCTCGGTGAACACTGGTCGCGCCGAAATGAAGACGGTTCATCAGCGTAATTTAAAATTCAAATGAACCAATCAGCATTTTCGGGGCTTCGGATTGCCCAATCAGCCGCCGCCCTATTGGAGCGTTGATATTGGCCGGCCCCGATTGGCTAATCATCTCTGCAAAAAGACCAATAGGCAATCAGCATTAAGCAATGGCGGCCGGCAAGGAGCTCGTGCCCTGCGCTCGCCTTCGGACTGGAGTTTTCGGGTAGGCTGCCCTCGCGTGGCTGGCGCGGGCGAGCTCGGACGCACGCGCGCTCAGGCACTCATTCATTCAGCCAGCAGCAGTCAGTCAGTCAGTTAGTCAGTCGTCAGTCAGTCAGTCAGTCAGTCAGTCAGTCAGTCAGTCAGTCAGTCAGTCAGTCAGTCAGTCAGTCAGTCAGTCAGTCAGTCAGTCAGTCAGTCAGTCTCTCTCTCTCTCTCTCTCTCTCTCTCTCTCTCGGTCTGCTCTCTCTCCTCTCTCCTTCTCTCCTCTCTCTCTCTCTCTCTCTCTCTCTCTTCTCTCTCTCTCACTTACTATCACTCACGTCACTAATTCATTCACTCCCCATATCATTAACTCACTCACTCTCCACTTTTTCAGCTCACCACTACGCATCACACTCACTGCCTCTTCCTCCTTTCGCCTTCTCCCGTACTTCTCCTCTTCTCGCCTCGCTTCCTCTCTCTCCTCTCCCTCTCCAATCCGCTCCCTTCCTCCCCTCTTCGCCTTACCCACTCTTCTCTTTCTCCCTCTCCTCTCAGACTCCGCTCTCCATCCCTCCCTTGAATTCCTTCCTCTTTTCTCTTTCTGCCGCTCTCGCCTGCTCCCTCTCCATCCTCCCTTGCCTTCCCTCTTTCCGCTTCGCACCCCCTCGTTTCTCTTTCTCGACCTCTGCCCTCTCCCTGCTCCATACACGCTCTCTCCCCTCTCCATCCCTCCCTTCCTCCCCTCGTTCCCTTCCCCTCTTTTCTCTTTGCTCCCTCTCCCTCTTCCCTCTCCATCCCTTCCCTTACCTTCCTCTTCTCTTTCTGCCCTCTCCTGCTGCCCTCTCCCATCCCTTCCCGCTTCCTTTCCCCTTCTTTCTCTTGTCTCCCTCTCCTCTCCTTCCGTCCTTCTCCTCTCGCATTCCTTCCCTTCCCCTCTGTTCCTCACTCTCCCTCTCCCTCTCTTCTTCCCTTCAATCTTGCAGTTTAAGGTCGGAGCCCATCTGGTCACAGCGTAGATGGGGCGCGCTGCTGGGTCGCTCGCAATTGAATGAAATCTGCACTGCGTAATGCATGCGCGTTTGGGACGGGGGGGGGGGGGGCGGGGGCGGGGGACCCCTCCTTCCCTCCCTCCGCCCCCTCTCTTCCCTCTCCTCTCACTGGCCTCTCTCCCTTCGATTCCCGTTCTCGGCTTTTCTTAACTAGTCTGCTCTCTGCCTTCCATCTTCTTTCCTTTCTTCCCTGTCTCATTTCTTGCTTCTCTACCTTCTATTCTTCTATTTCCTCTCTTCCCACACTGCCTTTTCTTATTTCCTTCCTTCCTTGCCGATCTCCTTCTCTCCTTTCTTGTCCATATCCTCCCTCTCTCATGATCTTGCTTTCTCCCCTTCTTGTTCCTTCTCTGCACCCTCTACCTTTCACGCACTGGCCCTTTTCTTCCGTCCGCTCCTTTGCCTCCTCCTTTGCTTCCTATCTCCCTTCCCTCTCTCCTCATTTCTTTCTCTTTCTCTCTCTCATTTCTTCTCTTTCTCTCTCTCTCTCTCTTCTCTCTTCTCTCTCGTCTCTCTCTCTCCTCTCTCTCTCTCGCTCTCTCTCTCTTCTCTCTCTCTCTCTCTCTCTCTCTCTCTCTCTCTCTCTCCTTTCTCCTTCTCTCCTCCCTCGTTAATCCGCATCGCCAAGAAATCCTTCGGCGGTGTAAATCCACGGACTGCAAACTCCCCATTTTCGTAATCGGGGTAATAAATCGGGAGTTCATCTCGTCTCTCTCTCTCTCTCTCTCTCTGTCCATCTCGCTCTTCTCTCTCTCGCACGCCTCTCTTCTCTCTCTCTCTTCTTCTTTCTCTCGTCCTCTCGTCAGTCTCTCGCTCACGTCTCTCATCCTCTCTCCTTCTCTGTCTCTGTTTCTCCTCTCCTGCCTCCTCTCCTCTTCTCTCTCTCTTCTCTCTCGTTACTTCTCTCTCTCTACTGCTCTCTCTCTCTCATCTCTGTCTCTGTCTCTGGTCTCTGTCTCTGATTTCTGTCCTCTCGTGTCTCTGTCCTGCTGTCTCTCTCTCGGTCTCTGTCTCCAGGGCTTCTGTTCTCTTCTCTCATTCTGCTCTCTCTCGCCTCTCTTCTCTTCGTCATCTCTTTGGGGTCTCTCTCTGCTCATCTCTCTCATCTCTCACCCTCTCTCTCTTCTCTCTCTCTCTCTCTCTCTCCTCTTCCCATCGTCAGATCTCTCTCTCTCTGCTGTGTGTGTGTGTGTGTGTGTTGTGTGTGTGTGTGTTTAGGATCCCTTTGCTCGATCTGCTCGCTGTAATAGCCATAGGGGCGTTTTTAGGGGTACTCATGGACTCATCCCCGTGTGTTCATTTCCTGTTATTGATGGTTCAAACGGATATCATCGCGCTGCGTGTGTTCATTTCCCTGTTATTTTGACTTGTTTGCACGGATGGGATTCAATGCCGTTTTTTTGTTCCGTTGTGTGTTCATTTCGCTGTTACTTGTCGACGTTCATCACGGATCATCCCCGTGTGTTCATTTCTAAGTATATGTGACTTATCGTGATTCCATCCCTGCTTGGTTCATTTCCAGATATTTATTTACTCATTGAAGTCACCCGCGTCTCTTCATTTCTATTTTCCTCCAGAATTCATCCTCGCGTCAACATTTCTGGATATCTTTTTGTTCATGAAAGTCATCCTCGTGTATTCCATTTTCTTTTTTCCTTTAGGTCTAATCACTTTACCCATCGAATTCAACCATTTCTAGACATCTATTTACTCACTGAAATCATCCCCCCCCCTTTTTTATTCAATTTTATTTGAACTATTTATTGACTCATCCAAATCACCCCCTTGTATGCTGTATGAGTCAGTGACTCATCCAGCGCGCTCATCCA
Source organism: Penaeus vannamei (assembly GCF_003789085.1). Lineage (NCBI taxonomy): Eukaryota > Metazoa > Arthropoda > Malacostraca > Decapoda > Penaeidae > Penaeus > Penaeus vannamei. Next base: position 181,599 of record NW_020869660.1, on the reverse strand, counting down.
TCCTTGCATGTTCAGACAGGTTTAAAAAAATCGTGACACAGAATCGAATGACATCGTCAGGGTTGGGCGGGGGGGGGGGGGGGAGTGGCAAGAAGTCACTAGACGTGTGTTGTATTAGTTGTAAAAAAAAAATGGATGACGCTGAACAAGACTGGTGTGCATCGTGCTTCGGCGTTTGGAATCGCGCGTTTTGTTACTGTTTTCTTTTTTTTCTTTCTGTGTAGATCGTATGTTCCGCGTAATTGTACTTTTGTGTGAGTTAAACGGTTTCTGCTTGAATCAGTCGCACATTTTTTGTAAAGTGTGTGAGTCATACTCGGTAAACGCTTTTTTCCAGTAGTGCCATCACACCACACACACACACACACACGCACACGCATTGCACGCACACCGCACACGCACGGCACCACGTGACATGACGTGCACCACGCACCACGCACACGCACGCACACAACGCACACGCACACACAGCACACACACACACACACACACACACACACATGTACACACACACACACCACACACACACCACACACGGCATATATATATATATATATATATATATATTATATATAGTATATATATATATATAGCTGTTGCCACTGGAGTGAAGAGATTGGGGCGACGGAAGAAGCGAGGCAGCCGCGACGGCCCCGAACGCCGCCGGTCGGGTCTTGAGAAATGGGGCGCAGTAACGGGCACTTCAGTCCGCTGCTTCCGATGACGATCCCACTTAAAAAACGGACGGAGATGAATGGCTCCGAAGCTAATGACCAATGCAAAATATGACGTGATATTGGGATCCGGCTGGCGGGGCGGCGGCGGGGGGGGCGGGGCGGCGGCGGGGGCGGGGGCGGGGGATGGAGGACGGAGGGACGGAGGGAGGCGCTCGGGTCCTCTCTCCCGTCGGCCGGGGCTGCGCGCTCGGCCTCGCCTCGGCTCTCCGCCTCTTATTCCCCTTTCCTCTTCTCCTCCGTCTTGTTCGCTCTCCATTCCCCCCTTTTCTTTCTTTCTATTTTTTCTTTTTATAATTCTGCTCCTCCTTCGTTTCCCTCTTCCTTCCCCTTCCTTCCCTCCTTCCCTCCCTTCCCCTCCCCTCCTCCTCCTCCCCCTCCCCCTCCTTATCATCCTTCTCTCCCGTCCCCCCTCTTTTTTTCATCTCCTCCTCCTCTCTCCTCCCTTCTCCCCCCTCCCCTATTCCCCTATCCGTCTGCGATGGCTTTATCAGACGTAATTAATTGTGTTATTCATTATGCAAAGAGAGCGTATTAAGGGAATTAGGGGAAATATTATTTTTTTCAGAGGTTTCGGGTCGTAAATTCAAAGGATCTCGCTTTTAGATCAGACGAATTTCCACCCCAACTCTGCGTGAAAGAATATGTATTTACCTATACACATATATACATACATATATAAGATATTGTGTGTGTGTCTATATATATATATATATATATATATATATATATATATATATAATATATATATATATTATTATATATAGTATATATGTTATATTTATGTACACATGTGTGTGTGTGTGTGTGTGTGTGTGTGTGTTGTGTGTGTGTGTGTGTGTGTGTGTGTTGTGTGTGTGTGTGTGTGTGTGTGTGTGTGTGTGTGTGTGTGGTGTACACACATCATCCATCATCATCACATCATCATCATCATCATCATCATCACCATCATCATCATCATCATCATCATCATCATCATCATCATCATCATCTCCTCATTATCATCTTCCTCCACGTCCTCCTCCTCCTCCTCCCCCCTCCCTCCTCCTCCTCCTAATCCTCCTCACCACCTCAACATCAACATTTCTCCTAGTGTCCTCCTCCTCCTTATCATCTAATCTCGCCATTTGTACCATCCCGGTTGCTATTCGATTATGGCCAAACCATATTCGTAGGACCCCCCCCCCCCCCGCCCCCGCGAATCAACAGCGAGAGAGGGAATCAACAGCCAATCCCGCGAAGCCCTTGCAACACGCGCCTCCGACAACCGCGCGCGGAGTAACGGTAACGCTTCTCTTTGGTTACGGGAGCATCGCAGGTGTGAAGAACGCGTTACGGCCGAGCGTTCCCGGGGCCGCGCGTCACTACGTGCTCACGCTCGGGGGGAGGCTTCGGGACGGCTGGGGGGGCTTCGGGGTGCTCTGGGTCGTCTCGGTCTTTAGGGTCGTTTCCTTCGTTTTTGGTCTCGGTCTTCGTCTCGTGTCGTCTTCCTCCTTCTCTTCTTTTTTCTTCTTATTCCTCCTCCTCCTGCCTCCTTCTCCTTCTCTCTCTTCCCTTCCTGCTTCCCTTCCCCCTTCCTCCTTTCTCTTCTTCCCTATTTCCCCTCCTTCCTTTTGCTATTTCTATTCCTGCCGCCGCCTCTCCACCTCCTCCTCCTCCGTCTTCTATTCGTCCTCCTCCTCCTCCTCCTTCTTCCCTTTCTTCTATTCCTCTCCTCATGTTTCTATTCCTCCTCCTTCTCCTCCTCCTCCTCCTCCTCCTCCTCCTCCTCCTCCTCCTCCTCCTCCTCCTCCTCCTCCTCCTCCTCCTCTTCCCTCCTCCTCCTCCTCCTCCTCCTCCTCCTCCTATCGTTATGAGAACCGCAATACCCGGAGACAGCGGCAACAGGACCCGAGCATCAGGATTACGGCGAGAGATTAATTAGCCATTGGGGAATGCGAGGAAGTCGTGATTAACTTAGATGTGGTGCGCGTGCGTGTTGTGTGTGTGTGTGTGTGTGTGTGTGTGTGTGTGTGGTGTGTGTGTGTGTGTGTGTGTGTGGTGTGTGTGTGTGTGTGTGTGTGTGTGTGCGCGCGCGCGTGTGCTTGCATTGTCTGATTAACGTGGGTTGGTTTCGCGTTGGGACTGAGGACGAGGCATGTTGTTGTTTAGTTTCTGTTGTTGTTGATGTGTCATCATCGTCGTCATCGATCATTGTCACCACCACCACCACACACACCACACCACCACCACCATTTCCACCACCACCACCAAAACCACCACGACCACCACCACCACCACCCACCACCACAACACCACCAAAACAACACAACACATCAACCAACTGGCGTACCAAACCACAGGTTATAATTATTATCAATGTTACGCATGCCAGATACAGCATTATTATTACTGCTAGCATTCAAGGATTCGCCGAATTGGATAAAAAACGACGAAAAGCGGAGAACGTGGAAAGAGAGGATAAGAAGAGCGACTGATAATTGATCGGAGTGAAGCAGCATTGAAAAGTTTGGCTCTGTGGTTAGGCTATTAGAGATGGCGGCTCTTATGTGGGAGATATAATGGAATATTTTTGTAGGAGGGATAGGCCTAGCTTTTAGGGGGGGGGGGAGGAAGAGAGGAGAAATAGGAATGGTGTGACTAAGACACTGTCGAGTAAGGTTATAGGTGTACAGTGAAAGAAAATGAAACGGCGCCAGAAAGAAAAGGAAGATTTAAATTTACATCAGGTGTCATTTCTTCGTCGTCTGAAAAAAAGAAATCCGATTTGATTTAAAAGGTCATGCGATTTGTTATTCCTTTTCTTATTATGGCCGCGTTTCAGTTTCTCTGAAATGCCGTACCTTATTTTGAATTTTTGTATACGTGTCTTTGTGTTGTAGGTTTGGTCGGAGGACAGTTTGTCTTTTTGACTTTGACTTTGACACGTTTATTGAGACAAAAGTAAAATTACATCTCAAAAGGATGAGGTAACTTAGGTTATCCTCACCCTTACTTAATAAGTCCCTGTGCGGGCTCACAATTCATTATACAAAGCTTAGGTATAGTAATATTTAAAAATAGATACAGCACTTAAATTATAAAGAGCATTGCTTTTTTCTGTTTGTGGTAGCATTACTAGAAGTCAGAGTCATTGGCTTTGTCTGTTAGTGTGGGCGAAGGTATCAACTCAGCTCTCTACGATGTGTTATCAGGTAGTATATTGTGAGCATGTTTAGAAGATAAATTTTGGTTGATTTTAAAGTATTTTAATTGCATATCTAAAAAAGCGGACCTTTAGCGACCACGGTAACGAACGTCCCCGTCCACAGTGACCTCTCGCTTTCCCTTCCCAACCTTTGCTTCCCCGATCACGCCGGCAAATAAAGTCCTCTAATTCCCAGTACCCGTTAAAACAGCAATTGGGCCCTAAATACCA
>NW_020869660.1:154947-172447 GCF_003789085.1 Penaeus vannamei | reverse complement strand
GGAGAGAGGATAGGGAAGGGACGGAGAGGGGAGAAAGAGGGTAAGTAGAGAGGAAAAATAGGAGTGTAAGCAAGGAGAAGAAGGATTGATTCGTGCCGCTTGTTTCTCTCCCTTTCTCGCTATTGTTTTGATGGTTTGTTTCCGTTTACTGATATTCATTTCCTCTCACTTTCCGCGACCATTTTCTCCCGTAACTTCGCTAGCTTTCTCCGTCGGTGTCGGCTCAGAGGGTAGCGTCGTCGGCACAACGTAGATTATTCGTATTCTTCCGTCTAATCATGATTTTTCCTTCGATACCTTCCCTCCAATAGTTATTTTACTGTCGATGTCTTAATTAATTTTGTGTTCTCTGTCCTTGTTGGATAGAGCGGGCGAGGACACGCATCGCCGCCCTAGACCTCTTTCGTGCGTTTCGTAAGAGTTGTGTTCCTCGTAGCACGGCCGCTCGCCACGAGTGCTCCCGTGTCCTTGTGTACTGCCAGATCGTGCAGCACGTACACGAGTAACTCTTCGCCTTGCATTATGAAAAGTTGCAGTGCAATCGATAAAGGCCGAATACGTGTCCTACTCTACTCCCGAAGCTCTCCTCTGCAATCACTCGTAGGATTGTTGCATGCCTAGTTCCTGCATCTCGCTCGAGTCGGCGGGTCTTGTATGCGATGTCGCGACGCACGCCTCGTCTGTCTCCCTCGGTAACCCCTTGTCGATGTGATTCATTAAGCTGAGTGTTCTGCCGCCTCTCCGAAGCTTCGAGGGAGGGGGAGGAATATCGACTTCTTATCTCCTGCGGTGTCTCTCCGATTTGGTTAAAATTCGTTCGAGGATGATTTGTTTTTCTCTCTATCGCAAAGTGCTCTGAAGTTTTGGGTGCTCCTTCGATGAGGATTCCACCCGGGACGCAGATTTTCGTTTTCCTGAAGGCCGATCTGGCTTCACAGGGGCGGCCTGGTGAACGCCCTCGGGAGGTCTTGAGCTGTGCTTTATCACCTCAATCACTGGAGGATTAATTAAAGCATCTACATATTATTCCTCTCTCTCTGCTCTTCGTCCATCTTTAGGTTTATAGGCGCTGCCGGTGGTGCGGTTGCAACGAAAAGTTCCCATAAACGCTGTTACTTTCTCTCGAGATGTGGCACCGTCGCAGTTGTTTGCGTAAGTCCTCGATAGATTTAAGTGGCATTGGTACTGGAACGACGTCCGCTGGGTACGTATGGCAGCAGCTGTATGCAAATAGGGAAGTGATTAAAACATCGCCAGAACCCAGGGAACCCAGGAACCGTTTGTATTTCTACCGAGAGAAAAAAAAAATCGAATGGCGGCAGTTGTCATGATTTAGGACGAAGATGATAAGATAATGGTGATAATAACACTACAATAAAGATAGTGATAATTACGCGAAAAAGACAAAGAAAAAACTATAAGAGAATTAGATAATAACCGTATATTCATAATAAGGACACTGATGATGATGTCAACGATCATAGTAGCACAAACAAAGAACAATAAAGAAAAAGACAAGAACAAGAGAATCGCATAACAATATACCCACAGCAAGAAAGATTACAATAACACCAACGATGATAATAATACGAACCACAAGGAGAAGAAGAAGAAGAAAAAACAAAGAGCAGAGCAAGCGAGGCGGGCGTCGATCCGTAGGCCTCAGCGATGCATCCGCGGATCCGAAGGTTGAAATGTGTATCCGCATCGACCGGTTGTCGGGGCGCGATTTCGAACAAAGGCCGCTGTGGTGGCGGCGGCGGCGGCGACTGCCTTCGCGGGCTGTTAAAGGCGCTGCGATGGGCGGCAGGGGGCGCTGCGACGGGGACTTTGGTCTGTATATATGTGTGTGTATGTTTATATATATATTATGTTTATATATATATATATATATATATATATATATATATATATATATATATATATATGTATATATGTATATCATGTGTGCATGTGTGCATGTGTGTGTGTGTGATTGTGTGTGTGTGTGTTTGGATATGTATATTATATCATATTGTATCAAATTTATCATATTTCATGCTGTGTATGTGTAGGTAAATGTGTGTACCTGCATGTGCGTGCGCGTAAGCTGATATTACATGTTATGTGTTTTATCAAAGATATATTTCTATTGCACTGCAAGTCTCTTGCAATTTATGGTTTTGGATCGTTGATTACGATTAAACTATTTTATTATTCTAAGTACACGCCAAGGGGTTGATTGACAGTGCTTGAAATGTGTGTGTGATACGATGAACAAAATTAACGTTGGGAATTTGTTATTCTTCGATCTCATGTCAGTCAGGCAGTCAGGAAATCATTGCAGTTGTGTGAAAGATCCTGATGAATAGATATAAGGAGGGAGACAGACAGACAGAGACAGAGACAGAGAGAGACACAGGCAGGCAGACAGACAGACAGACAGAGACAGAGAGATACAGGCAGACAGACAGAGAAAGAGACACAGGCAGACAGACAGACAGAGAGACACAGACAGACAGGCAGACAGAGACAGAGAGACACAGGCAGACAGACAGACAGACAGACAGAGACAGAGAGACACAGGCAGACAGACAGACAGAGACAGACAGAGACAGACAGACAGACAGACAGAGAGACACAGGCAGACAGACAGACAGAGAGAGACACAGGCAGGCAGACAGACCGACAGCCATGGAATGCCCTTTCTCAAAATGCGTCCCCGGGGGAGGAAGAAGACTAAGCGCGAAGCCAAACCCCGGGCGGGGGGGTTGGGGGGGTGGGGGCGCCGTCGTGTTCATCCCGAAGTGTCCGGACTCGCCGACCCAGCGACCAAGGGAGCGCCTGGGACTCGGGGCAAGCATTCGGACAATGCTCGTTATGCGCGGCTGTTGCTGTTGGTGGTGGCGGGCGGCGGGGGGCGGCGGGGGCGGCGGGGCGGCTGTCTTCGCGGGCGGCGGGCGGCAGGTGCTGTTTCCGGGGGAGGTTGGGGTGGCGTGGGTGGCAGTCGCTCTGTTCTCTGTCTCGATTCTAATATCTGTGTCTATCTGTCCTGCCTATTACTATTTATGTCTATCTGTCTGTTTGTTTTTTATATCTGCCTATTACTATTTATGTCTATCTGTCTTGCTGTTTGTCTCTGTATCTACTCGTACTTATCACTAAATATGTCTATCTGTCATGTTTGGCTCTATATCTGCTTTTATTATATATGTATATATATATTTGTCTTTCTATATACTTATACTATTGATGTTTATCTATCTATCTGTTTATTGGTATCTATATCTATACATCTGCTGTACAAATGGTTATCTATCTGTAACTGTTTGTCGATCTATGTATCAATCTATCTATTAATCTTTGTATCTATTTATCTATTTACATGTGATGATATTTGATGTCTGACAGTGCCATTAACGTGGACAACGGCAAAGGGAGGGAGAAGAAATTGTAGTAAGAGGGTGAGGGAAGAGAGAAGAGAGAGAGTGAGAGAAGGAAGGAGGAGAGAATGAAAGAGAAGGAAAGAAGGAGAGCGAAGGTAGAAAGAAGAGTGAAGAAGCAAGGAGGGGAAGGAAGGGAGAGGATGAGGGAGGAAGGGAAGAGGAGAGAGGAGGAGAGGGAAGGGAGAGGAAGAGGGAGAGGGAGAAGGAAAGGAAAGGTGAAGAAGAGAGGGAGAGAAAGGAGAGGGAGAGAGAAAGTGAGAGAGAGGAGATGAGAGATGAGAGGAGAGAGAAGAGAAGAGAAGTTCGTGCAAACGAAAGAAAATAAGAGGGAGAGAGATATATCGCGATAATCTTGTTGAGAGGCCGAAGCGGTTGAGACCCCGGTTGGCGCGCCCTCCTTGCTCAGTTCCTCCCCCCCCTCCCCTCCTCCCCCCCTCCCCCGCGCGTCAGGCCCCAGCTATGCCGCGCCCCCCTCCTCCGCCCGTTCTTCGCCCGCGAATATTTGCAAGTCGAGTGCCAAGCGCCGTGCCAGTTATGCCACCTTGGAGTATCTGGTTCATTGTACCTGGCGGGGGGGGTGGCGCCGGCGGAGGAGGGGGGGGGGGCGTTTGTTTATGCTTGGCGTGCCTTTGAGTGCTGGCGGGGCCGTTCGGGAGAGGAAGGAGGGGGGGAGGAGGAGAGGAGGGGAGGTGGGGAGGAGAGGAGGGGAAGAGAGGGAAGGGAGAAGAGGGAAAGGAAAGGGAAGGGAAGTGAAGGGAAAGAGAAGGAGGGAAAGTAGGGTAGAGGGAAGGTAAGGAGGGGGAAGAAGAGCGAAAGGGGGGAAGGGTGGGAGAGGGGAAGGGAGATGGAGACACAAACAAAAAGAAAAAAGTAAAACAGAGAGAAAGAGAGAGAAAGAAAGAAAGAAAGAAAATAATAATCTTGTTTGACTGAAGTGTATTTTCCTCATTTTCAGGTATGTTCGTAATCAAGTGCAGCCGAATTGAATGCGGAACGCACGGTAGACCCTGTCACAGAGAAGGGGAGGAAGGTGAGTGTAAAGTATGAAAAAGAGGCAGACAGGCACGCGCGTCACACGCGCACACGAACACGCACACACGCGCACGCGCGACAGCGTATACACACACACACACACACAACACACACACACAACACACGACACACACACACACACGACACAACGCCAACACACAACACACACACACACAGCACACACGTATTAACGCACACACACACACGTATACGCACACGACGCACAGGCACCACACAGAGACAGGCGAACACAGAGCCAGGGTGACGAAGAGAAACAAAGAAAGGAAAATGGGAGATGATGACTTGGTCAACATCATCCGCAGTGGCGCTCTCAGCATCGCTTCAGCTGTTTGGCCGCAGTGATAAGGCGTGCGGGCGTGGGGCGGCGGGTTCCCAATTTCTCTTGCTTTCTTTCCTTTGTTTGTTTGTTTGTTTCTTTCTTTTTTCTTTCTTTCTTTCTTTCTCTCTTCTCTGCTCTCTCTTGCCTCTCTCTCATCGCTCTCTTCTCGCTCTCTTCCTCGCTCTCTCTCTCTTCTCTTCTCTCTCTCTCCTCTTCCCTCTCTCGTCTCCTCTCTCTCTTTCTCTCCTCTCTTCTCTCATCTCCTCTCTCTCTTCGGTCTCGTCTCACCTCACTCACAATCACAGTTACTACCCTCACCCCTCTCCTTTCCTTGCCTCCCTTTCCTTTCTCCCTTTTCCCTCTAACACCCTTAACCCTCCACCCCACACGCCCTCTACCCTCTACCCCCACACACCCTCTACCCTCCACTTCTCCACCCCTCTAGCCTCCCCACTCCACGCACCCTCCACCAACTCCACCCCTCCACTGTCTCCACCCTCTACGCCACCACCCCCACCCCCTCCACCCTCCACTTTCTTCCACCCCTTACTGGCCCCCTCTACGCCCCCCACCCCACCCCACGCCCGTACCCCCTCCAGCACCGGTAAGTGACCGTTCGCGCATTTCCGGAGTAATCGCGGCATAAGAACCATTTTCCGCGATAGATGAGCGATAGTCCGAGGTCTCTCTGTTTAGTATAACGAATGCCTGTGGTTGCGCGCTGCTGCTATTTCGATTGTCACGCCTCCCCCTCCCACCTCCCTTCGTCTCCTTCTCCTACTCGCCTGCTTCCCCCCTTCTCCCACTCTCCTTCTTCCCCCTCGTCCACTCTCCCTCTCCCTCCCCCACTACTGCTCCCTCCCCCTTCACTCCGCACCCCTATTCGTGGTGCTCCCTTCTCTCTCCCCCACTCTGCCCCCCCTCACCCAATCCCCTTCCCACTCTGCCTCCCCTTCCGCCTCACTGCCTCCGCCCCCTAACCCCCACTTATGGAGTTGATGTTGGCAAGTCGACATATCTTTCACGTGTTTTATGTTCTTGATACACATTAATCATACTCCGCACACAGATATCCCAAAACCCGCACCGCGAACGCACGAAAAAGCAGGGCACAGGCCAGCAGGCAGCGCCCTCGAGATGCCGGTCCCGTGAAGGACGCGCTGACGACGAGGCGGGAGGAAGGCCGCGGGAGGCAGACGAAGGCCGTCGTCGTCTCCGCGGTGCAGGGAGGGAAGGAAGAGCAGGGAGGGAAGGAAGGGCAGGGAGGGCAGGGAGGGCAGGAAGGGCACGGGTCGGCTGATCGATGAGGGGTCCTGTCGCGCTGCTTGGGGCCTCAGGGGAAGGGGGAGGATAAGGGGGGGAGAGGATCAGGAGGGAAAGGGAGAGGGGGGTTTTGGAGGGGGAGGGGTTAGAGGGGATGGGGGGAGTGGGGAGGGAAGCAGGGAAGGGGAAGGTGGAAGGAGGGAGGGGAAGGAAAGGGTAAGGAGAGAGGAGATTAGGAGGGGGAAAGGGAGGAGGGGGTTTTGTGGAGGAGATGGGGAAGTGGGAGGGAAGGGAGTGTTTGAGGTAATGGTTGGGGGTGGTAGGAAAGGAATGGGAGTGGTTGGGAGTGGGAGGGAAGGGAAGGCGGAGATTGAGAAGGAAGAGAAGGGAGAACGGGTCGTGGAAGGGAGAGGATAAGAATGATGGGGAGGAGAGATAGGTTGGGGGAGAGAGGGGAAGGGAGAGGGGAGGGGGATATGGAGGAGGGAAGGGGAGAGATGAAGAGAGAGGTTAATGAGGGAAGAGAAGAAGGGATGGAAGGAAGGCAGTGGGGAAAGAGAGAGTGGGAGAGGGGAAAGAGAGGAGGGAAGAGAGAAAAGAACTGGAAAGAAAGGAGGGAGGGGGAGAACGAAGAGGAAAGAAGGAAGAATGAAAATAGAAAGAGGAGCAGAGAAGCAAGGAAGAATGAGAGAGAAAGAAAGAAAGAAGTACGACAGGAGAGAAAGTGAGAAAGAAACAAAGAGAAGAGAGATGGAGGGACTTAGAGGAGAACAGAAGCAGACAAAGATCCAAAGAGTAAAATAGAGTAAAAGAGAATGAAATGGAATAAAAGAGAGAAGGGCCCATGTGCCGCGCAGGCCATTGGCGGGCGGTCGAGGCGAGTCCCGAGGATTACCTCTCCCCGTCTCCTTATCGCCTGGGGCGGAGCGAGAGGAGAGGGGGTGGGGGTTGAGGGATAGGGAGAGGGAGAGGAGGTGGTGGGGGTGAGGAGAAGGGGGTGGGGTGCGAGGGAGAGAGGCGAGTGGGGGTGAGGGTGGGGCGTGGGGGTGGGGGAACGAGAGGGAGAGGGGGTGGGGGTGAGGAAGAGGAGACGGTGGGGGTGGGGTGAGTGGGAAAAAGCTTAAGTAGATGGAGTGGGGGTGGCCCGAAGCTCAGCAGAACCGGGTGAGGGGGAGAGGGCAGAGGGAGGGGTCGGAGGATTCAGCTGAGAGGGGGCAGGCAGAGGGCTCAGCAGAAGGGGGGGTCGAAGGTCACGGGAAGGGGTGAGCGGAGGACTGAGCTGGGGTGTCCGTGGGAATGAGCTCAGCAGAAGAAAGTGGGCAAAGCTTAGCAGACGGGGTGGGTCAGAAGACTCAGCAGTAGGGATGGCTCCAGTACTCAGCTGAAGAAGGGGTGAGTAGAGGGACCCAGCGAAGGAGAGGGTGGCAGAGAGGAGGGGTAGAGAAACCCCAGAGAAAGGGCAGGTGGCAGAGAGGGGGGTCAGAGAACGCGGCAGAAAGGGCAGGGGCGCAGCTCGGGGCAGAGTCAGAGAGGCGGAAGTCCCCAGCAGGAGGAGGAGTGCGGTCGAAGGACCTCTTTAGAGAGAGGAGTGGGTAGAGAGGTCAGCAGAAGGAGCGGGAGAGAGCAGAGGGATCAGCAGAAAGAATCGGAGGGAGGGGGAAGGGGAGGGGGGGGGTCAGAGAAGAGCTCAGCTGAAGATGGTCGGGGCGGAGGGGGAGGGGGGGGGGTCAGAGAAGAGCTCAGCTGAAGGGTCGGGGCGGAGGGGGAGGGATGGGGGGAGGGGGGGGCTCTCCGCGGGGGCTTGATTTCTGTTCCTTTTGGCTTATTATTTTTGATGTCTTTTTAATGTTATTGGAAATGTGATTATTGGATGGAGGGCTTTCTGGGTTCGGGTTTTATGGCGCGGCTTTTTGTTTCTTTTTTCGGTTTTTGAATGAAGTTTAAGGCGCGGTGGGAGGAGGGAGCGGTAGGAGAAGGGAGGAAAGGGAGAGGAAGAAGGAGAGGAGAGAGAAAGGATTGGAGATGAGAGAGAAGCGAAGGGAGAGAAGAAAATATAAGATAAGAGAAAAGAAAAGAAAACAAGAAAAAAACTTTTAATGTATGTAAAGGTAAATGTTATGTCGGTAATGTCTGTAATGTCTAATATGTCTAATGTCTTGTCTATGTACGCATGCATATCCAGATAGCCAAGCGAAAAAAAAAGAAACAGCTAACAACTACAACATCAACATCAACATCATTATCAACAACAACAACATCAGCATCATCAGCATCAGCATCAACGTCAGCAAGAAGGCGGCGGCGAAGGCAGCGAGGCACCCCCCCCCTCCCCCCCTCGGCCGGAGATGGCACCTTCGGCGTGCCCGCGGCCGGCCCGCCGTGGCACCGCCCGGCTGCATATCCGGTCGAGGGCCATCGGTGTCAGCGGCGGCGTTTAGGGCGCTTTTTGTTTCCCCTTCCCCTGGTCCCCTTTCCTCGATTCATTTGGTTGCTCGTTTGTTTCTTGGTGGGTGGTGGGGGTGTTATCGTTACTGTTGTTCTTATTATTGCGTTTTGTTTACGATGTGATGATTTATTATTTATTATTGTTTTTGATTATTATTATTATTATTGTGATTTTTTATTATTATTATTATGTTTTTGTGATTATTATTTATTATTTTTGTTGATTTTATTTATCATTCATTATTTTATTATTTTTATTATTATTATTATTATGTTATTATTTATTGTTATTGTTATTATTGTTTTCATATTCATTATTATTATTATTGTTGTTGTTGTTGTTGTTATTATTTTTATTGTTATTGTTATTATTATCTTATTTTGTTGTTGTTCTTCTTATCATTATTATTATTATATTATTATATTATTATTATTTATTATTATTATTATTATTATTATATATTATTTATTATTATTATTATTATTATTTATATATTATTATTATTATTATCATTATTACACTGTTATTACTATTATTTTCGTTATTCATCATGTATTATTATTGTTCTTCTTATTGGATCACGCGGGATTTTCAATTTTGTTTCCGACTTACTCCCTGGTTGCCCCGCCGTTGCTTGCAACGATGATTTTTATTGCCCGAGTTTGACCCCCCCCCCTGGGGACGCCTTGGCCAGCTACCTATGGGCCCCAGAGGTAAGTAGGTCAAGGCGACCGCGAAGGGGTCAAACCTCGAACAGCAGAATAAGCTGAGTGTGACCAAAATGAACGTTTTCAGTCCTTCCAATGTAGGATTATTTAGTTGTGGGTACACTGACTGACCAAATATCCTCGTAGGTACCCTCCTCTCTTCCTTTCCTGTTCTCTTCATTCCCTCCCTCACCCCCTCTCCCTCCCTCACCCCCTCTCCCTCCCCTCCCCTCTCCCTCCCTCACCCTCTCCCCCCTCACCCCTCACCCTCTCCCTCCCTCACCCCTCTCCCTCCCCTCCTCTCCCCCTCTCCCTCCCTCACCCCCTCTCCCTCCCCTCACCCCTCACCCTCACGCCCTCTCCCTCCCCGCTCGGCCATCATCATCCCCTCAGCGACCCCTCGACGCGGGCGGGAAGAGGGGAATCAGGGGCGGGGGCAACACTCAATCTGTAGTCTTTGACGGTGGCCGACAACCTCTCCTTCCCTCCTCCCCTCCCCTCTTCCTCCCCTCCTCCTCTCCTCCCTCCCGCCCGGCTTCTCTTTGCTTTCGACCTCACTCTCCCTCACTTTGCTGTCGTTCCCTTCTTCCCCTCTCTTCGCCCCCTCTCTCCTCTCTCCTTGCATCCCCTTCCCAAATCTCATCGCCCCCTCTCCTTTCTCCCTCGCCCCCTCTCTTCGCCCCCCTCTCCCTCTCCCCTCTCCTCCTTTCTCGCCCCCTTCTCCCTCTCTCTCTCCCCTCACCTTTCCTTTGCCTCACTTACCTGCCAACCCAACCAAAGTATGCGTGGATGTGTTTGCTTGAAAGTATATATATATATATATATATATATATATATATATATATATATATATATATATATATATATATATATATATAGATACATACACACACACGCATACACATACATACATACATACATACATACATACATACATACATACATACATACATACATACATACATATACATATACATATATTGTGTGTATATATGTATATCTATATCTATATATGTATACATATATATATATATATATATATAATATATATATATATATATATATATATATATGTGTGTGTGTGTGTGTGTGTGTGTGTGTGTGTGTGTGTGTGTGTGTGTGTGTGTGTGTGTGTGTGTGTGTGTGTGTGTGTGTGTGTGTGTGTGTGTGTGTGTGTGTGTGTGTGTGTGTGTGTGTGTGTGTGTGTGTGTGTGTGTGTGTGTGTGTGTGTGTGTGTGTGTGTGAAAGGTAGAGAATTAAGAATGAAGAGAGAATTTAAGGAAAAGAGAAATGAAATAAGGAAGAGAAAAGGGCGAAGCAGACGACGAGAGGTAGGGAGAGAGAGAGAGAGAGAGAGAGAGAGAGAGAGAGAGAGAGAGAGAGAGAGAGAGAGAGAGAGAGAGAGAGAGAGAGAGAGAGAGAGAGAGAGAGAGAGAGACGAAGGAAATAAGAGACGAACCCGAGGGCCCGTCGCCCCGCCCCCGCCATCGCCTCCGCCGGGAGTCCGTCGGGCGGCTCGAGTCCTTGTCTTGGAGTCTCTCCTCCAGTCCCTTCCGCGCCGGGCCTTGATCCTGGTCTTGATACCTCCTCACTCCCTTTTATGGCCTTCTGGTTTTATTCTTCTTTTATTATGCGTATTTTCAGCGCATTGTTTTTTTTTCTTTCTTTTCTTTTTCTCTCCTTTCATTTTTCACTTATCTTCTCTTCTGGGTATTTTTTTTAAATGTTCGTTTGATGTTCCCTCTTCTATTGCGATGAATTTCTCATTTTAATCGTTCTTTTTTTTCGCTCTCCTTTTTTATCTCAATTTCTGGCCCTCCTTTCCATCTCGCGCGCCATCTCCGTTTCTCGCCTTCTTCGCTTTCGTCTCCTTTCATCACGCCCCGCTGCCTCTCTCTGCGTCTTCCCGTTCTCCTTTGTGTAATTATCTCGTCATGTTTCTTCTCTTTACCCAACTGCGTGTTCTTGCGTTTCCTTCTCATTCTGTCTGCCTGTCTCTCCTGTTTCTTTCTCTTCTCTGCTCTCTCTGCCTCTCTCTCTCTCTCTCTCTCTCTCTCTCTCTCTCTCTCTTCTCTCTCTCTCTCTCTCTCTCTCTCTCTCTCTCTCTCTCTCTCTCTCTCTCTCTCTCTCTCTCTCTCTCTCTCTCTCTCTCTCTCTCTCTCTCTCTCTGCTCTCTCTCTCTCTCTCTCTCCTCTCTCTCTCTCTTCTCTCTTTTCACACTTTCTATCTCCTCTTTCCCCTTCTCATAATCCCTTTATCTTTTATCTCCTCCTCCTCTTCCTCCTCTCTTCTTCTCATCTGTCCTCCTTCTCTCTTCTCCGCATATCCCTCTCTCTTCTTCTCTTTTTCTGCCCCCCTCCTCTCCACACCACTTATTCCCTCTCTTTTTTTTCTCTTCGTTCCTCCTCCTCATTCTCTCCTCTCTCCCTTTCCTCCTGTTCCCTCCACTTGTTCCTCTTTCTCTCTTTCCTCCTCCTCCTCTCACTCAGTCCCTGTTCTCTTTCTTTTCTCTTCTCTTCCTCTTCATTTATTCCTCTCTCTTTTCTCTCCCTCTCCTCTCCACTTATTCTCTCTCTCTCTTCTTTCTCTCTCTTCCTCCTCCGTCTCTCCTTTCCACTTTTTCTTCTCTCTCCCCCTTCTCCCTTCTCCACTTCTCCTCTCCACTTATTCCTCTCCTCTCCCCCCATTCCTTTCTCTCCTCCTCCTTTCCTCTCCACTTATTCCTCTCTTCCTCCTTTCCTCTCCACTTACTCCTCACTCCTCCCCATTCTCGTCTCCCCCCATTCCTTTCTCTCCTCCTCCTCCTCTCTCACCTCTCCTCTCCTCTCCTCTCCTCTCCTCTCCTCTCCTCTCCTCTCCCTCCATTCCTTTCTCTCCTCCTCCTCCTCCTCCCCTCTTCCCCCATTCCTTTCTCTCCTCCTCCTCCTCCTCTTCCCCCATTCCTTTCTCTCCTCCTCCTCCTCCTCCTCCTTCCTTCCTCCTCCCTCGGGTCAAATTTACCCCCGGCAGTTACTCCTTCGCGAGAGTCTTAATCTCCCGACGAGGTTAATGGCGCTTTATTTCACACTTCTGAGAGTTCTTCCTCGTCTCCCTTTCGTCTGAATATTTGCTCTCTCCTTTTTTTGTGAGTGGGTGTGGGTGAGGGAGTGGGTGTGGGTGAGGGAGTGGGTGTGGGGTGAGGGAGTGGGTGTGGGGTGAGGGAGTGGGTGTGGGTGTGAGTGTGGGTGTGGGTGTGGGTGAGGGAGTGAATGTGGGGGTGTGAGTGAGGGAGTGGATGGTGGAAGGGGAATGAGGGAGGGAGTGGGTGGCTGGATGGGTGAGTGAATGGGTGAGTGATTGAGTAATAGTGGGAGTGAGTGAGTAAGTGAGTGAGTGAGAGTGGGAGTGAGTGAGTGAGTTAGAGTGGGAGGTGAAGAATGAGTGAGTGAGTGACTGATGACCGAGTGAGAGTGGGTGAGTGAGTGAGAGTGGGAGTGAGTGAGTGAGTTAGAGTGGGAGTGAATGAGTGACTGAGTGAGTGAGTGAGAGTGGGAGTGAGTGAGTGAGAGTGGGAGTGAGTGAGTGTGAGGAGTGGGGAGTGAGTGAGTGAGAGTGGGAGTGAGTGAGTGTGAGACAGAGAGGTTCGGGTTTCTTTGGTTCAGGGAGTTCGTTAGGGTTGTTTCAATGTTTTGTCTTTTTTGTATTGTTGTGTGTTTTCCGTTTTCGTTTTAACTTTCGTTGGCCTTCTTCTTTCTCTCTTCTTCCCTTCCACATCTTCGTTTTCCTCTTCCTCATTTCTCCTACTCCTCTCATTCCTTTTGCCTTTTTATTTCCTTGTTCTTGGTTTTTACTGTTCTTCTTTTTCTTTCCCTCCTCCTTCTTTCTTCTTCTTCTTCTCCTTCCCTCCTCCTCCTTCTTCTTCTTCTCTTCTCTCCTGTTCTCCCTCCTCCCCCTCCTACTCCCTTCTCCTCCTTCCCTTCCCTTCCTCCTCCTCCCTCGTCCTCCCCTCCCCTTCCTTGCTCTCCCTCCACTAACACCCAACTTCCACCTCCACCCCTCCCTTCTCTCTCCTCCCTCCTCCCCTTCCTACCCCCCCCCTCGCCCAAGGGTGGCGTCTGGCCTGGCGTCTGGAACACCGCGCGCCGCTGTCTCAGGATACACTCATTTTTAGCTTCAGTCTCTTTATCATGTGAATTGCGGCCGCTCTTTCCTCCGTGGCGCGGCCTTCGGCGCCTGGAACTTGGCTGGAGGCTCTTGACGGGAACGTTTTATTTTTTCTGCACTTTGGCAACGTTTTGGACACGTGTGCACACGCGTGAACTTACAGACCTCCTCCTCCTTCATACATGTATACATGTGCAGACACATAGTTATCCATATAGGTACACAAACATACATACATACATGCACGCACAACGCACGCACGCACGCACGCACGCCCCCCCCCCTACACCACACTCACACTCACACTCACACTCACACTCACACTCACACTCACACTCACACTCACACTCACACTCACACTCACACACACACATCACACACACACACACAACACACACACACACACACACACACACACACACACACACACACACACACACACACACACACACACACACACACACACACACACACACACACACACACACACACACACACACACACACACACACACACACACACACACACACACACACCGAATACGTGTCCCTCTTCCGAACGCGAGTCGCCCGGGACGCGGCTGCCTCGGTAACAAATATTTCATTACGTGGAACTTGATTCCGGAGTTCGCGAAACTTTTGGCGTACTGGATTTGACTTTCTGGGGGAGAGGGAGAAAAAAGAGAGAGAGAAGGAATGGAGATAAAGAGAGAATAGAGAACGGAGAGATGAAGCAGAAAAAAGATAATGTGCAAGAATGTGGTTGGTTTCTGAACCCCATGACTTTTTTTTTTTTTTTTTGCATATATATGTTTTCATTTTAGATTTAGAAAAAAATCGATTTGCATTCCACCTCTCTCTCTCGTTCTCTCTCTCTCTCTCTCTCTCTCTCTCTCTCTCTCTCTCTCTCTCTCTCTCTCTCTCTCTCTCTCTCTCTCTCTCTCTCTTCTCTCTCTCTCTCTCTCTCTCTCTCTCTCGTTCTCTCTCTCTCTCTCTCTCTCTCTCTCTCTCTCTCTCTCTCTCTCTCTCTCTCTCTCTCTCTCTCTTCTCTCTCTCTCTCTCTCTCTCTCTCCTCTCTCTCTTTCCTTCTTCATTCTGTCTATTCCAGCCAGTTCTTTCGTGGCCCGCATGGCAATTACTGGTGATTGGTGCAAGAAGATCAATAGTGGCTGATGGAGATCGATCAATGGAGGGCCAGACACATGACGAGGGAGGAGGGAAGGGAGAGGGAGAGGGAGAGGGAGAGGGAGAGGAGAGGGAGAAGGGAGAGGGAGAGGGAGGGGGGAGGGAGGGAGAGGGAGGGAGGGAATGGAGAGGAGAGGGAGAGGGAGGAGAGGAGGAGGAGGGAGGGAGAGGAGAGGAGGGGAGAGGGAGGGAGGGAGGGAGAGGGAGGAGGAGAGGAGGAGGAGGAGGGAGGGAGGAGGGAGGGGGAGGAGGGAGGGAGGGAGGAGGGAAGGGAAGGAAGGGAAGAGGAGGAGGATGGGAGGGAGGGAGGGGAAGGAAGGAAGGGAGCGGGAGGGAGGGAGGGAGGAGTTAGAGAGAGAGTGAAAGGAATGAGAGTGAGAGAGTGAGAGAGTGAGAGAGTGAGAGAGTGAGAGAGTGAGAGAGTGAGAGAGAGAGTGAGAGAGTGAGAGAGTGAGAGAGTGAGAGAGAGAGAGAGAGAGAGAGAGAGAGAGAGAGAGAGAGAGAGAGAGAGAGAGAGAGAGAGAGAGAGAGAGAGAGAGAGAGAGAGAGAGAAACGCCTCTCTGCTCTTTCTTTAACTTACTCCTCTCTTTCCTCTCCCCCACTTCCATTTCCTTCACCGTCATCCTCTCTTCCCCCTTCCCCTTCTCGCCTTCTTGTTTCATGTATTCTCCTTCTATGTATTCCTTTCTCCCTTTATTCCTTCTTTCCCTCCAATTCTCCTTCATTCTTTCCTCGTCTATCACCCCCCTGCTCATCCCCTTCGCCAGTGTCTTCCTCGGTCTATTCCTCTTCCCATTTTTCTTCCGTCCTTCATCTCCACATTCCATCGACTTCCCCCTTTCTCCTTCACTTCCTTCCTGTCTTTCATTTTCTCCATTCTTTTTCTCCTCCCCACTTTCCTGTCTCTGTCCATCCGTCTCACTCACTCCTTTATTTCCCTCTTCGCGTCTTGTCTCTTCCTCCTTCATTTCTCCTTTTCTTTTGTGCGTGTTGCGTTTAGTTTCTTTTCCTCCATCTTTCTCCATCTCCCTTTCTCCGCTCCCCAGTCCCATCGACCGTCCTCCTACCCCCCACTCTCTCTCCTATCTCTCTCTCTCTCTCTCTTTCTCTCTTTTTCTCCCCTCCTTTCCACCCTCTTTCTTTCCCTTGGCTACTCCACGCCTCCATCCTCCCCTCTCTCTTCGGCTATCCCTTCCTCTTCCGTTTCCCCTCCCTCAGGTTCTCCTACTCTCCCCTCCCTCCCTCATTCCAACCATCGCCACCCTCCCCCTCTCTCCCTTCAACTATCCCCTTTTCCCCCCTACTTTTTTCTCTCCCTCTCTTCAACCCTGATACCTATTTTCCCTCTCTTCCTCACTCCTCCATTTCTCACCTTCCATCCGTCTCCCCTCTCATCCCCTCTCCTCTCCCCTTCTAGCTTCAGCCTCCCACCCTTATCTCGCTCTTCCCCTTCCCAGTCCTTCCTCCTGTCCCCTATCCTATCCCTTCTCCCTCGTCCTATCCCTTTCTCCCTCCCCCCCCATCTCGTCCCTTCCTCATCCCCTTCCCCCTTTCTCCCTCCCCTATCTCGTCCCTTCCTCCTCCCCTTTCCCTCTTCCCCCGCCCCCACCTCCTCCCCTTTCCCTCTCCCCCTTCCCCACCTCCTCCCCTTTCCTCTCCCTTCCCCACCTCCTCCCCTTTCCCTCTCCCCTCCCCCCCATCTCGTCCCTCCTCATCCCCTTCCCCACCTCCTCCCCTTTCCCTCTCCCCCGCCCCCTCCTCCCTTTCCTCTCCCCCGCCCCCACCTCCTCGCCCCCCCTCCTCCCCGGGCGACCCCCTAGGGCTCCGTGTCCCGCCCGCTGATCAAGGCGATGTCCCTGGGAATCCGTCGCGGCGAGTTGGCTAACGAGTTGGCGGCGAGGAGGCGAGGAGGCGAGTTGGAAGCGAAAGGGTTAACGATGCGTGTGGGTTTTGAGGAGAGGAGGGAGGGAAGGAGGAGAGAGGGGAAGGGAGGAGAGAGAGAGGGGGTAGGAAGGAGGGAGAGAGGGGAAGGGAGGGACGGAGGAAGGAGAGGGTTAGAGGGGAAAGGAGGGAGGGGTGGGGGTGGGAAGGAGGGGGAAGGGAGAGAGTGAGTGAGTGGAGGTGGGGATGAAGGGGGCGAATGTTTAACGAAGAGGAAGGAAGGGAAAAAAGGGAGAACCATAGAAGGAGAAAGGCAGGAGGAAGAGAAATAGAGATGAAAGATGGACATTCATTAAAAAGAAAAAAAAAAATCCTTGTTAAAATTTCTTTTTCGAGCACTTCTCCTCCCTACATGTGTCGCCTGCTCGTCCGTTTTCTCGTTTCGCCCGAGGGAAGAGCCCGCCCGCCCCCGCCGGTGCCAAATTGCACACGCAGCCGCGGCCGTAAACGAAACGTAACAGCAAGTGTCCCAGGAGGATCCTCGCGAGTCCTTGAATCAGCAGTCCGCGATGCCGCTGATGGCCGCCCGTCGCGCCTCGCCCCGCCTCTCGTCGCTCTGGCTCTCGTCGTCTTTTTCTGCTTTTGTGGTTATTCCCTTGCTGTGTTTACCTGTTTATCTGTCTGTATGTGTCTGTCTTTCTGTCTGTCTGTCTATCTATCCTTCTATCTATCTGTATATCTTTCTGCTTTCTCACTCCTGTCGTTTCCCCTGTTGCCTATATCCGGCGTGCCCTCCTTACCCTTTGGCACTCCTCCCCTCCGCCAATTTCCCCCTTGGCGATAACGCCCCCCCCCCCTTCGCCCCCTCTTGCCAAACACGGTGCTTTTGCGAGTCGCCTTTTTCACCTCTTCTTTTGGGAAGGAAGGAAGTGTGTGGTGAAGAGGGATGTGTGATGAGAATGGTGATGAATGGTGTCGTGGTGGTGGTTGATGATTATTGATGTTGAATAGTGATATTCTGTGTGTGGCTGTGTGCTGTGTGTGTGTGTGTGTGTGTTGTTGTGTGTGGTGTGTGTGC
>NW_020869660.1:134947-149947 GCF_003789085.1 Penaeus vannamei | reverse complement strand
AGGACAGATTTTTATGATTTTTTTAGCATTTAATGGCATCTGAGCCCAACTTAGATGCCATTAAATTTTGTTGGCGATCCGGATCATAAAGGATTCATTAGCATTGCGAGATTGAGAAACACGGATGTCACCAGTTAATGTAAATCTTCGTGTGAATATTTTATTGCATCAGCAGCCCTGTTGCCTTGGCGGAGGTATGCGCTCGCTGACTTCTAGTTTATATTATTATTATTATTATTATCATTTTATTATATTATTAACATTGTTATTATTATTATTATGATAATAATATAATAATGATAATATAATATTTAATGATAATAATAATAATGAATTATTAATTATAATAATAATGATAATATTATAAGATAATATAATAAGGATAATTATTATAATGATAATAAATAATTAATAATAATAATAATAATAATAATAATAAATTATTATATAATTATTATTGTCATTACTATTAGCCATTATTATCCATTGGTACTGTTATTATATGTATGTTGTTATTCCTCTTGTTGTTTAAGGTGATTATGAAGATTCAGGTATTGCCACTTGTTGTTTCTGTTCCTATTTAGTTTCTGTTTCCTCTTCAGTTCGGGTCGACAACGAAGATGTTTTTGGTTGACGATAGCAGTGGGTCTGAAAGCAGATAGCAGGATAGTTTGATGATGTAATGACAAGTGCGATTATGTCGTAACATCATCTTAAAAGCCTGAATGTCAAGCGGGTGACAGCACGAGTGAGCGAACGAGCGAGCTAGGCTGTCCCTGTGTTGTTGTGTGATGATGATGATGATGTGATGATGAATGATGATGATGATGATGATGTGATGATGATCATGATGTTGATTTTGGTGATACGATGATGATGTGATCATGTTCGTGTGTTTGTTTGTTTGCTTGTTCATGTGCGTGTGTGTGTGTATGTATGGACGTGTATGTATCGCTCACTGAATGTATGTATGTAATATGTATCACTGATTATGTATGTATCCCTGTGTATCGTGAGTGTGGCGTTGTGCGAATGTGTGTGAGGTCGATCTGTTTTTGTTCTTTTGTCACGGTACTATAACCCGAAGCGAGATTGTTCCGAGGTCATGTTACAAAGCCCCGGCCTGCCACGAGGCTCGCTTTCTCGCTCGTCTCTCGTCTCTCTCGGTTTCGTTGGAAGGAGGAGAAGAAGGAGAGAAGAAGGAGAGGGAGAGGGAGAGGGAGAGGGAGAGGGAGAGGAGAGGAGAGGGAGAGGGAGAAGGGGAGAGGGAGGAGAGAGAGGGAGAGAGGAGAGAGGAGAGGAAGAGAGAGGAGAAGGAGAAGGAGAAGGAGAAAGAAGGAGAAGGAGAAGGAGAAGGAAGAAGAGTGAAGGTGAAGGTGAAGGTGAAGGAAGGGAGGTGAAGGTGAAGAAGGAAGGGAAGAAGAAAGAGAAGAAAGAAAGAAGAGAGAAAAAGTAGAAAAATAAAAAGAAGTGAAAGGAGGAAGAGAAAAAAGAAGAAAACATTTGTTACCCTTCGAGTTTATGACGCCTTAATTGACAGTATCTGAGCAAGCTATCACCTGTTTTTCTCTCCCTGAAGGAATCATCCACATATCAGTATATTTTTCGGGCGATAGCTTGTAGAAAATGGAAGAAAATGGGTTATAGGAGGGCTGAAAAAGGGAAGAATGATAAGGAAAGGGAAGGATGAAAATGTGTTGAAATAGAGTGGGAAAAGAGACAGGTTGTGTAGCTACTGACATGGTTTGTGGAAAAGGGTTTGTGGGAGATGATTTGAAAATGAGCAAAAGGTCATTTCGCTTTGGAAAACAACGAAAAAAAGGTGATCGGGCCATTTTCCTTCTCCAGAATCGCCTCCGCCCTTGTCACGTGGCGGCAGGTGCCGTGGCCTTGGTCTGGCCCGTGCCTCGTGCCAAGCAGGGCCGTTCGTGCCAGTGCCAGTTGCCTCCTCCGTTCGCCCGCTTCTCGTTGCTTTGCGTTTCTTCTCTCTTACTCATTTGCTTCTTATTCACTGATCGATGTTTATATACTCATTTGCGTTACTGCTACTCTTTTACTTTTATGCTTATTTGTTTACTTTTTATGGTTACTTATTTACTTATTATTGTTACCTGCTCATTTACTTACCAACGGTTACTTACCCATTTACTTATGATTATTATTTACTTATTTACATATACATATATTTACACACACATGTATGTATGTACGCATGTGTGTGTTTGTTAGTGAGTGTGTGTGTGAGCGCGCGCGCGTGTGTGTATTTGTGTGCCAAACGATATGCGTTTACTTGTCCGTCGCCAGATGTTTGTACTTCCTTAGGGGCGACATTCCCCCGTCCTAATTACCGAAAGTGACCTATTAGATTTGACAGATCAAGATAAACTCCCGGTCACGCGATTTGTTTCTCCGTATTTGCTTCCCTCGTATTTCGTGGCGCCTGGTCCGGACGCCCAGACACGTGGCTCACCTGTCGCGCCGCTTAATCCATGCCCCTCGCTCGTGCGCCGTAGATCAGCGGGTATCTGTGCGCCGTATACCAACGAAGCGGCGTCCCTCGGCGCTGCGTGCGCTTCGGGCGAGGGTCGGAGATGCATCTGGCCTCCATATTTCTTGCGCTGGAGTGGACCGCTTCCGCGTGTGCGCGTTGGGAATGTGTGCACGCGTAGGGAGGCACACAGTCACACATGCACGATCGTATTTGCAATTTACACAGAGAACACGGGAATTCGGATGCGCACACGCGACAGACGCGACTTGTTTATCATTTGGTTAAAAGAGTACCAGTTTTATCGGGTTTGGAATATGTTATAAACAAACCTCACACATATATACGAACACACACACCACCCCTCCCACACACGCAGATAAAAACCAAAGACCCAAAAGCTCTGGCGCGCGTCGCTCATCTCTCCGCGCAGGCGCAGTCCATCCGCCACTTCGTTTTATCACGTGCTTTGGCCCTCTGCCGCCCGATAAACGTTTGTTGAGTGATATCGCCGGGCGCAAACGTTCGCTCTAAACCCGGCGTGTAAATTGTTTGCAGGGTTAGTGTGTGAAACCCTGCGTTACGGCGGATGAATGAACTGTGCCTGGGAGAGTGAACGTCGGAGTGAGATAGTGTGTGTGGGAAGGAGAGAGAGAGAGAGAGAGAGAGAGAGAGAGAGAGAGAGAGAGAGATGAGAGAAGAGAGAGAGAGAGAGAGAGAGAGAGAGAGAGAGAGAGAAGAGAGAGCAGAGAGAGGAGAGAAGAGAGGAGAGAGGACAGAGAGGAGAGACAGAGGAGAGAGAAAGAGAGAGCGAGAGAAAGGAGAGAGTGAGAAGTGAGAGTGAGAGTAGAGAGTGAGTGTGGAGTGGTGAGTGAGTGTGAGTGAGAGTGTGAGTGAGTGTGAGTGAGTGAGTGAGTGTGAGAGAGTGAGTGAAGTGAGGAGAGTGAGTGAGTGAGTGATTGTGAGTGAGTGATGAGTGAGTGAGTGAGTGAGTGATGTGAGTGAGTGTGTGATCTGAGTTGTGTGGGGTGTGTGTGTGTGTTGTGTGTGTTGGTGTGTGGTTGTTTGTGTGTGTGAAGGTAAGTGTGTGTGTGTGTGTTTGTGCGAGAGAGAGAGAGGGGGGGAGAGGTAGGGTGAGAGGCGACAGTGGCAGTGTGTGCTCAGAAAGGCGTCCCTTTGTTGTGTCGTTGTATGCCAGAGTTTATTGGTTTGATTAACGGTCTATAGGGGTAGGATGGGGTGGGGTGGATGCAGTAGGAAAGGAATTGAAGGGAGAGGAAAAGGAGATGAGATGGAGAGAAATGAGTGGAGGGATGAAGAAAGGAGGAAGGCGTGAGGATAGGGAAGGGATGGAGGAAAGGAGGATGGGGGAAAGGTGAGTTAGGATGGAAAAGGAAGAGGAGGGCATGGGCAGGGTTGAGTAAGGTAAGCTTGGGGAAGAGTGGAGGGAAGGTAGTGAATGGCAGCCGAAGAGGAGGTCAAACCGGTTGACAGGCAGACGCAGGCAGGCAGGCAAACAGACAGGCAGGGAGACAGACACAACATACAGGCAAATAGAGAGACACATACAGGCAGGCTGGTAGGCAGGCAAGCAAGCAGGCAGACAGAGCAAAAATATGAAAAAAACAGACAAGGCAGCAGACAAACAGACATGATCAAACAGTGAGGGTCAGAAGAAACACAAACAGATTCACAAGCGTTCGCATAGACAGACCTGGAAGCTCACCCACTCACGGCTTTACAGATTCACAGACTTGCATCCAGATCGACATAGACACACACCTGATGCCCAAGAACGACAGGGAGACCGATGGCTAAGCGAGGCGGAGGAGCACCAGCTGGGCTCGAAGTCGGGTCGCAGGTGGTGCGAGGTGGATATGACCCGGGCAGGTGAAGGGAAGGGTGGTGGAAGGCGAGTGGGGAAGGAGCGCCGGTTGACGTCTCCACGGCGGCCGATAACGAGGGGTGTCTGGGGGGATTGCTTGGGTGGATGTGGAAGGGTGGATGGGAGGATAGAGGGATAGGGGGGTTGGGAGGATGGGGGTGGGAAGAAGGAGGGAGGGAGTAAGGAGAAAGAGGGGGGAGGAAGGGAGGGAGAGGCAGGAAGGGAGGGACACAGACAGACAGGCAGACAGACAGACAGACAGACAGACAGAGGCAGAGAAAGAGGGGGTCGGGGGAGTGAGTATGTTCAGAGACTGAGGAGGACGGATGCGAGGGCGAAGGATCCCCGGGTTGACGGATGGACGCGGCCGACGAGGAGAGGTGGGCTGACGAGTTCGGCGCATTCATCCCTTGGTTCAACATCTGACGCAACGAGGAAGGCGCGAGGTGAAGAGGGCGAGGGAAATGAGGCAAAGAAGATGAACGTCGGAAGAGAGAGAGAGAGAAAAAAAGGAGGAAGTTGGAAAGATGCAGATCCGGGCAATGGCGAAAAGATGGGACGTATTTTTATGGGGGGAAAATGAAGTAAAAAAGGTGATGGTGAACATGCGGGGAAACGATGACGATGGTGACGCTGATTGACGTCATAGTGTTGGTGACGTCATTGTTGCGATGGTGATGACGCCGAGGTATGGTGGCTGGCGATGGTGTATGATGCCACTGGCGAGGGTGACGAAGGGATAGTGGTGATCGTGGTGTCGATAGTGAGGATTGGGGAGGGTGTCTCTGGCGATGGTGGCAGCAGAATGGTGATGGCGTTCTTGTGGTGTCGAGGGATAGGAGGTCGGGCGGTTGTGGTGTCCGCTGGCACTATCGACTTCGGCAGGTTGGCGCCGAGCAGACAGCGGGAGGTGCCGTACTACGGACACTCGCCTCGCCCCCCTTTCCTCCTCCCCTGCTCATTCCCCTCTTCACCTCCCATCCTCCTCTACTCCTCCTCTCCCCTTTCCTCTTCTCCTCTCCCTCTCTTCCCTTTCATTTCACCTCCTGTCTTTTCCTCACTTCTCCCGTCCTCGTTTCCCCCCTCTTCCTCTCCTCTTCTTTCTTCTTCACCTCCTCATCTTCTTCCCCTTTTCTGCGCGCCCCTCCCATCTCCATCCTTTTTTACTCTTTTCTCCCGCGCATCACCTCTCTTCTCCTTCCATCCCTTCCCCTCTCTTCCCCTCCCCTCTCCTCCCCATCAGCTTGACCCACCTTTCTGTAGTTGGTTAATGATTCCCTTTGTGGCCTCTCCCTTTCCTTCGTTCCTGACTATTCTTCTGATATTATTATTATTATTATTATTATTATTATTATTATTATTATTATTATTATTATTATCGTTGTTGTTGTTTTTGTTGTTGTTATTGTATTTTCTTTCTTAATATTGTACGTTTTATCTGGTTGCTTCTTTGCTCATATATTATTTTCATCTCTACTATACTTGTCTGTTTATGTCTTTCTGTCTGCCTGCCTGCCTTGCCTGTCTCCCTCCCCCTCTCCCTTACTCTCCTTCACAGCCATTTATTATCCGTTTCTGTCACATTATCGTCGTCATACCACTCACTCCTCCATCTACATTTACCGAGTGCATATTTGTGGCTGATATTCTGAATTCTTATGTCAATTTTTTTTATAGACTTTTATTCTGTATTTACCGCATGTGCTTATACCTCTCAGTCCGGATGTCTGAATTTATTGCCACAGATATATGTCAACTTTCCACTCTGTCTATCGTGCGGCTCATCTCGATACCTGGTTTTCGACGTGTAGGGACTTACATCCGCAAATACGTACACGCAGCACATCTGTATGTACACATATACATACACTCATATACACGCATGTTCATCGCGGTGCATTTGCATAATCGTCGCATTTGTAAGCATGGTGATCCTTTCGCTCCGCGTGCTCTCACGTCGCAGGTAGGGAAACGGGGGGCCGGGGGTAGGCGGTAGGGAGGGCGGAACGAGGGGAGGGGAAGCGGGGGAGAGGGGGCAGGAGAGGGGAAGGGAAGGGGGAGGGCTTTCGCGGAGGGGAGGAGAGGCAGGGGAGGCAAAGGGGAAAGGGGAGGGGACGAGGCAGGGGGAGCGAAGGAGCAGGGGGCGAGGGGAGGGAGCGGGAAGGGGGTAAGCGGTGAAGGGCAGCAGGGAGGGGAGAGGGCAAGGGGAAGGGGGAAGGGGGAGGAAGACGGGGATGAGGAGGGGAAGGAGGAATGGAAAGAGGGGAGGCGAAGAAGAGGTGGGACGGCGAGCCAAGGCCGGGGAGGTTAAAGGACGGAAAGAGCAGATAGAACCAAAGAGAGCGAGGAAAATAACTTCCACATTTTTGAAGTAAGCGGTACGCCTTAATTATCACTTTGTATTCTTAACTCACTTTCAGCCGGCCACCCATCCTCCTCTTACTCCTCTTCTCTCTCCTCTCTTCTCTTCTCTTTCTCCTCTTTCTCTTTCTCCCTCTCTCTTCCTCTCTCTCTCCTCTTGTACTCCTCTCTCTCTGCTTGCTCTTTTCTCTTCTCTCTCTCTCTCTCTCTCTCTCTCTCCTTCTCTTTCTCTCTCTCTTTCTCTCTCTCTCTCTCTTCTCTCTCTCTTCTCTCTCTCTTTCCTCTCTTTCTCTCGTTCTCTACCTTTCTGTCTCTTCTCACTCCATTCTCCTCTCCTTCTCCTCTCCGTCTTCTCTCTTTCCTCTCTCTCTCTATCGCTCATTCTCCTTTCTCTCTCTCAGTTCTCTCTCTCTTTGATCTCTCTCTCTTCTCTCTCTCTCTCGCTCTCTCTCTCTTCTCTTCTCATCTTCTCTCTCTCCTCTCTCCTCTCTCTCTCTCTCTCCTCTCTTCTCTCCTCTCTCCTCTCCTCTTTCTCTCTCTTTCCTGTGCTAAACATGGTGGGGGTGCAATCTCTTTCTCTTTCTATTTCTCTTCTCTGTGTGTTTGTTGTCGGGCTTCTCTCTCCTCCCTCTCTACTCTCTCTGCTCCTCCCTCCTTCTCACATCCTCTCTCTCTCGTCGTCTCTGCTCTCTCTCTCTCCTCTCTCTCTCCTCTCTCTTATGCTCTCTTCTCTTTCTCTCTCTCTCTTTCTCTCTCTCCCTCGTCTCTCTCTCTCCCTCTCTTCTCTACTCCGCTCTCCCCCCTCTCCTCTCCCCTACCCATTATTCTCTTATTAGACCTACCTACCGACTTCCCAATTCCCCGACAGTGGAATCGTCCCCATTTCTATCTGCAAACCTGGAGACGTAGAATTCAGTTCTGTAGAAAAAAGAAGAGGAGGTACCGAACATCCCAAACGTGAATCGGTTGACGTTAATGGTCTGTGTTTGTGCTCGTCGTTATATGTGTGGCTGCTTCGTTTGTTATTTTGTCTGTTTTTTTTAATTCGTCTTTTTTTGGTTTGTTTACATTTGATGTGTGGTCTGCGATTTTTATTTAACGGTTGTGTGACTGGTGATGTGGTGGTGTGCTGTGGTGTGTGTGTGCTGGTGTGTGTGTGTGCTGTGTGCCTTGTTGTGATGTGTGTGTGTAGTGGGTTGTAGTGTGTGGCGTGTTTGTCGTGATGATCTTGTGTTTGTGTGTGTTTGGTGTGTGTGTGCCGTGTGGCGTGTGCCCGGTGTGTGTGTGTGCATGTGGATGTGTGTGTGCTGTGTGTGTGTGTGTGTGTGTGTGTGTGTGTGTGTGGTGTGCATGTGTGTGTGTGTCAAGTAAGTTCATTGGGTGAACAGATTGCAACAGAACAACCAAGGGAAAGGGTAAGAAAACACACGAACCATGCCGAAGGCCTTTTCCTATTCGCGTCGTCAGGGCATACCTGACGAAAAGCAATAGGTGAAAAAGGGCCTTCAGCATATTTCGTTGTTTTCTTGCCCTTCTCTCTCGCTTGTTCCTGTTGCAGTGTGTGTGTGTGCTGTGCTTGCTCATGTGTGTGTGTGTGTGTTGTGTGTGTGACTCCGATCACCTTGTGTGTGTGATGTGTGTGTGTTGTGTCCCTGTGTGTGTCGTGTTTTATGTTAGTGTGGAGAGGATTATTTTGATATCCCTGAAAGACGATATTCTCCAGGCAACCTTCCGGGGAAATGGTACGGTTCGCACTTCGTAGTCAGTGGGACGAATTTTGCTGTCCCGTCGCGAGGTGAGCGAGGGGGGGGGGCGTCGCGCACGAGCTCCCAAGCGGATCAGCGTGTATTTAAAGGTACGCCCCTGGGGAGGTGTTTGACTCATGGGGGTGGGGTGGGTGGGCGGTTAAACGGGAAAAATGTGAAGGTGGGCCTGGGTACCAGCGGGAAATGATGGGGTGGAGGGTAAAAGGCGGAAATGTCGCGGGTGGGGGCATAAAGGGGAAATGTGGGGTGGGGGGTTTATTAAAAAAAAAAAAAAAAAGACAAAAAAAAAAAAAACAACACAACTTTTTTTATATTTAAAAACAAAAAAAAGGGGAAATTGTGAGGGTGGGGGGCTAAGAGGGGAGGAAAATCTGGCGGTGGGCGGTAAAGGCAGGTAATCGTTTTTGGGTTAGGGTCGGGGCGTTGGGTTAGGGAAGATTGGGCGTATGGTGGGTGGGCTGTGTGAGGGAGAAGGTGATAGATGGTCGGGAGTGTTCGGTGGGATTAGGTGGGGTTAGGTGGGGGGGGTAAGCGTGTCTGGGGTGGGGAATGGTTAGTGGGGATTTGATAGAGGATGGTTGGTGGTGGATGGCTGCTGTGTTCGAAAAGTGTTGGGTAGGCGATGGTGGGGGAGCTGGGGAGGGGAAAGTTAACGACGGGGAGTGAACGGGGAGCTTTTGAGAGAATTAAGGTAAGGGTTTTGAGGGTTGGAAGGCGGGATAAGTATGGTTGTGATATAGGTCAGTACATGTGAGGTGTGCCGGAGCGTATACTCTACCCATGATGTATACTTTGTGTGCGATTCTCTGCTGCCCCGACTTCGCATATCTTTAATATCTTCCATGGTTAGTGTTTCGGGGTTTTGTTGTTTTTATGTGTTGTTGTTGGTCACGCTTATCGACGTATTTGATGTGTATTGACTGTGATCTACAAGTCACGTGGCTAGAATTTGGGCGAGACGGGATTATAACTTAGACAAATAGATAAACTCTAACTAGCAAGCGCAACTTGGTCGTAGTTGCAATATTAGCACTTAGTTGCTAATAAATTCATAATAAACTTTCACATGACATGAAACATCCAAAGCGGGGATCCATTAAAGCAACATCAGCGCATCCGACGGCAGGCAATAGATGGCGCCATTCATGATACATTGTGCGGCTAATGATCTATTATACAGCTGCGCTTGATGCATTATAGAGTCCGGTGGCACCGACGAGGACCCCGGCGGGACGAGGAGCAGCGGGAGTGCCAGGCATCATGGAGAGTTGCCATGCGTGTTGCCTTTGCACCGGGAGGATTGGAGCTGCTCGAGCGGGCGGTGTCGGAAACCTCGGGAAAATCGGACGGTGGCAGAGGTGTTCGAAAACTCAGGGAGGGATCTGGGAAGCTGCGTGTGTCGGAACCTCAGAAAGGTACGAAATCTTCGGACGGTGTCAGGTGCGACTCGAGAAGGAAGGTGCGAGGATCTTCGGACGGTGTCGGAAACCTCAGGAAGGTGCGAGAATCTTCGGACGGTGTCGGAAACCTCAGGAAGGTGCGAGGAATCTTCGGACGGTGTCGGAAACCTCAGGAAGGTGCGAGGAATCTTCGGACGGTTGTCGAAACCTCAGGAAGTGCAGGAAGCTCGGCGGTGTCCGAAACCTCAGGAAGGTGCGAGAATATTCGGACGGTGTCGGAACCATCAGAAAGGTGCGAGGAATCTTCGGACGGTGTCAGGTGCGGAGGACGGTGTCGGCAATAGGAAAGGTTCGAGACGGGTGTCGGAAACCTCACGTAAGCGACGGTGTCGAAACCCCAGGAAGGTGCGAGGAAATTCGGACGTGTCCGAAACCTCGAGAACTGGTGTAAAATCCGGAAACTGGTGTCAGACAGCTTCCCGGAAACGATTCCGCCTCGAGTGTGTCATTGTGATCTGACACAGCTGGAGTGCCTCGGGGATTCAATTAAGATTAGTTGTACTATCCACCATAATCTCATTATCCAGTAGAGTCCGGATCGAGCTGGATGTCGCCGGGGCACAGAGGCTTGCGGGATAAAATGTGTGTTTTGTTGTTGTGTTGTTGTTGTGTTTATGGTTTTTTAAGGCACGGTGATGTTGGAGCTTGACCCCCTCGTCGAGGAATTTAAATGGAGATTAATGTTTATCCTTTATTTCCAGGTACGTGTCGGGAGCCCAGGACCTGCGTAAACTTTTAGGTAATTGGTAAGTTGTATGTGTATGGCATATTTGTGTGTGTGTGTGTGTTATATATATATATACTATAATATACTATATATAATTATATACTATATATTATATATAATAATATAACTATATAAATATAATATAATAAATACTAAATAATAGATAATATAATATATATAATATATAACTATATATATATATATATATATTATATATTATAGTATATATGCATAGATGTGTGTGTTGTGTGTGTGTGTGTGTGTGTGTGTGTGTGTGCTGTGTGTTGGTGTGTGTGTTCGTGTGTGTGTTCGTGTGTGTGTGTGTGTTCGTGTGTGTTCGTGTGAGTTCGTGTGTGTGCATGTATGTATGTATGTATTATATATAATGTATGTAATACATTATATACATACATGCATATATATATATATATATATATATATATATATATATATATGTATGTATATATATATATATTATATAATATATATATTAATTATATAATACATACATATATATGTATATATATATATATATTATATTTATATTATATGTATACATGCAGACGAGCAGACAGGCCGCCCAAGCAGCAGACGGAAGGGAAGGCGTGGGGGGGGGGGGGCAAGTGTGCGAACTCACGAGGGGTGGACTCAGACGGGGAAGGAAGCCCGCGATTATTTATGTGCCGGTGAGAGTGAACAAGGGTTGGGGGGATCCAGGAAGGGGTTGGGAGGGGGAGGAGGGGAGAGGGAGGGAAAGGGGTAGAAGGGAGGGGCGAAGTAAGGAAAGTGGGGGGGAAAGAGGAAGGAAGGAGGAGAGGGGAAGGGGAAGGAAGAGGAGGGGAACGGGTAGCGAGAGGGCGAAGTAAGGAAGAGAGGGAAGAGGAAGGAAGGAGGGAGGAGGGAGAAGGAAGGGAGGGGAGGGGAGGGGAGGGGGGGGCGAAGTAAGGAAGGTAGGGGGAGGGAAGGGAAAGGGAGGAGAGGGAGAGGGAAAGAGGCAGCGAGGAGGAGCGAAGCAAGGAAGGTAAGGGAAGAGGAAAGAGGGGACGGGAGGGGAAGGAGAGGGAAAGAAGCAGCGAGGAGGGGCGAAGTAAGAAAGTGAAGGGGATAGAGGAAGGAAGGGAGGAAGGGTGAGGGAGAAGGGGTTAGGGGGACTGGAGAAAACTGGAGGAAAAGAAGGGAGAGAGGCAGTGGGGAGGGGCGAGGGAAAGGATACACGAGGAAGGGAGGGGTGGAAGAGAAGGGCGAATATGAGGATAGGGAAAGAGAGAAGGAGAAGGAACTGAGAGGATGGGCGAGGGAGCAAACAGGGAAGGAGGCGAAGAGGCCTTTTCTCACCTTCCCTTTCTTTCATCACATCCTTTCATCCTTTGTCGTCTACTGTATTCGTCCCCTGTCTCCCTGTTCTCATTTTTCTTTTCCCTCTCTGCTATTCTCGTTCTCCTCCTCGTTTCTTTTGTCACGCCCCTTCTTCTCTTTTATTTTTCGTTCTCCCCCATTTTATATACCTCTTCGTACACCCATTTCTCTTTCTCTTTATTCCCTCTTCCTCCTTATTTTCTGCTTCTCTTCCTACCTGCATTTTCTGTCCTTCCTTCCCCAGTTTCTCTTCGCTTTTCGTCCTCCATTTTTTGTTTCCTCTTCCTGCTCCTTTTTAACACATTTCTGGAAGATTTTCACAAATGAGTGAAGAGGAGAATTAGAAAAAAAAAAAAAAAGAGAGGATGTGAAGAACAAGTAGAAAAGTAACGAGGAGAAATTAGGCGAAATGATAAGGGGACGAAGGACGGAAGGGCAAGGAGAGTGAAAGCAAAATAAGGAGTAAAGGAAAGCTGGAACGAGGAATTGATAAGCAAGCCATGATAAGCAGCTGGTAAGGCTAACAGGATTAGGTAAGCGATAAGGCAAATAAGAATAAGGATAAGCCAAAATAAAGCGAGGAATAGGCGCAGAGATTAAGATTAAGTAAGTGATAAAGTAAGAATAAGGAAAGAACAAAATGAAGCGAGGAATAGATGCATAGATTAAGGTTAAGTAAACGATAAAGTAAATAAGAATAAGGAAAAGCCCAAATAAAGCGAGGAATAGACGCAGAGGAGATTAAGTAAGCGATAAAGTAAATAAGAATAAGGACAATCCAAGATAAAGCGAGGAATAGACGCAGAGGAAAGGCGAAAACCAAAAAACCAAAAAAACAAAAAACACGACGAAGTGAAGGGGAAACGAGAAGAGGCGGG
Organism: Penaeus vannamei; assembly: GCF_003789085.1. Classification (NCBI taxonomy): domain Eukaryota; kingdom Metazoa; phylum Arthropoda; class Malacostraca; order Decapoda; family Penaeidae; genus Penaeus; species Penaeus vannamei. The sequence goes on along the minus strand of NW_020869660.1, from coordinate 137,026 downwards.
AATCGGAAATAGATGGGTGAAGTTCAATCGGGGGAATGGAAGGGAGGGAATAACGAAGAAACGACGAGAAAGCAGTGGGGATGGGAGGAAAGAGAAGAGAGGAAAACGGAAGGAAGGAAATAGGAGCGGGAGAGACAGGAAAATAAGCAGGGCTTGGGATAACGTATACGCAAGCAGAATTATGGGAAAAATGAAAATAGGAATGGAGAAGAGTGAGAGGTAGAAAAAGATAGACAGAACGAAAGAAGACATAGCAGACAGAAGAAAACAGATAGACAGAAAGAAGACAGATAGACAGACAGAAAGACAGACAGACGAGAGAACGAAATACAGAAGAAGGAAAGACAGACAGACAGACAGACAGAAGACAGACAGAAACAGACAGACAGACAGACAGACAGACAGGACGAACGAACGACATAACGAAAGACAGACAGACAGAGGCCGACGGAAAGAGGACACAAATGAACCAGCTCGCGAGAAGCGGCGAGGCCCGCGCGGAACAGAAAATGATTTTCAGTTTATTACCGAATCAAAGGCAGTGCGACTCCGTGTTGACAAACCCAATTTGAGGACACGTTCACGACCGAGCAACAACAAAGAGATTAGGAAATCGAGAGAGAGAGAAAGGGGATAGGAGATGGCAGGAGAGAAGGAGAGAAAGAGAGAGAGAGAGAGAAAGGGGAATAAGGAGATGGCAGAGAGAAAGGAGAGAGAAGGAGAGAGAGAGAAAAGGGGATAAGAGATGGGAAGAAAAGAGCACGAGAAGAGAGAGAGAGAGAAAGGGGAATAAGAGATGTACAGAGACCGGACGAGAGAGAGAGAGAAGGAGAGAGAGAGAGAGAGAGAGAGAGAGAGAGATGAGATCAGAAGAGAGAGGAGAGAGAGCAGAAGCACGAGAGAGAGAGAGGGAGAGAGAGGCGGGGAGAAAGGAGAGGGCGGGGAAGAAGAAAGAGAGAAGAGCAAGTGAAAAAAGTTGAGGGTAGTGTGAAAGGCAAAGGCGTAAAGGAGTGAGAGAGGGAAAGCAGGACGATGAGAAAGAGAGGAAAAAGGGAGAAAAAATAATGAAATGAATTGATGTGTGCGGAAAATTAATTGTTCCGTTGGTGTACATGTATGGCCTTTATTTAATTTTTCTACGCACATTTTTTTTGTTGATTTAATGAAAGCCGCACGAGCTGTGGAAGAGTGAAGATATGTGATATAAAATTTTATACAACATAAGGGCGCAGCGCAAGAGAGAATAAGTTAATATTTTAGGAGAGAGAGAAAGAGAGGAAGGAGAGGAGAGAGAGAGGAGAGAAGCGAGAGAGAGAGAGAGAGAGAGAGAGGAGAGAGAGAGAGAAGAGAGAGAGAGAGAGTATGTAATTGAAGGAGAGAGAAAGTAATGGGGGGGAAGAGAAAAAGATGAGGTATGAGGAGAGAGAGTTATGAGGAGAGAGGATGAGAGAGAAGAAGTAAATGAAGAGAGAGCAGGTTAATTGAGAGAGAGGTGAAGAGAGAGAGTAACATGAGAGAGAGAAGTCCATGAGAGAGAGAGTTAATGAGAGAGAGAGTAATGAGAGAAGAGTATGAGAGAAGAGAGTATGAAGGAAGAAGAGAGAAGTATGGAGAGAAGAGAGTATGAGAGGAGAGGTAATGGAGGAAGAGAGGTATAGAAGAAGAGGTGCATGAGAGAGAGAGAGAAGAGAGAGAGCGGAGAGGAGAGAGCACGCAGAGAGAGAGAGAGAGAGAGAGAGGAGAGGAGAGCAAAAAGCAGGCCAGGACAAGAGGGGCGCCGAGAGTCCCTGGAAGTCTTACAAGGCCTAGTGACGGAAAGGCCTTCCGACCGCCTCGAGGCCGGTCACAGAGGCCCTCGGCTCTTGAAACCTCGATATGACTCGGCTCGATTTTGTTTGTTGTCGTTGTTTCGCTTCGGCTGCCATTTGTTATCGATTTTTTTGGGGGGGCGGGGGGGGGGGGGGGGGATCTTCGTTACTCTCTGCTGTCATGTCCGTCTTCTCTCTCTCTCTCTTCTTCTTCTCTCTCCTCTTTCCTCTCTCTCGGTCTCTCTCTCTCTCTCTATTCTCTCTCTCTCTC
>NW_020869660.1:125000-130000 GCF_003789085.1 Penaeus vannamei | reverse complement strand
GAGGATTTTATAGCAAGAATTGCGTGTGTTATATTTTATTGTATTTCCTCTGTGTTGTGGTTTTGCAAGGTTGTTACTTAGGGAAACGACTTGTTTACTTAAGAACAAATAATCGGAATAGAAAGTGATTATTAAAGAGATAATTGCATGCTCTAAATCGCGGTGTTTTGGCAATAGTATCTGCAAATTTAGTAATCAGCGTATTTCTGCAGTAGCATGTTCAATTTTAGTAAATAACGTATATATTTATTTATATTTTTGCTTTTTTGGGAGTGGGGGGTTTGGGGGCAGAATGTTAACACTCATGCGTGTATCTCTGACGCATGACGCTTGTTCAATAACACACAAAAAAAAAAAAAAAAAAAACAATTAGTTGATTGTGACAAAGAGCACCCATTTGTTCGAGGCTTCCGCTGATGGTGAGTGTCATGTTATTGCACTCGTGGGGGCGTGGGGTGGGGGTGGGGGGTGTTATCTGCGTGGGAAAAGGGGGGGGGGTGGAGTTATTAAGGGAAAACGGGACTGGTGCTTGGTGTTGTGACGACATATATGGTGTGGTGTATGGTGTTGGTAGGCGTAGGATAGAGACTTTGGTGTAGATGTATATGTACGTTTTTTTCCTATTCATTTCGTCTTCTTCCTTCGTCTTTTTTCTTTTTCTGTTTCTATTTCTGCTTATTATTATTTTCTTTTTCTTCTCATCACCTCCTCCTCTTCTATTTCTCCCCCCCTCTTATTTTCTTCTTTCTCCACTTCTTTTCCTTCTTCTTCTTCTTCTTCTCTCCTCCTCCTCCTCCTCCTCCTCCTCCCTCCTCCTCCTCCCCTCCTCCTCCTCTCCTCCTCCTCCTCCTCCTCCTCCTCTCCTCCTCCTCCTCCTCCCTTCTGACAACCCAATTCCCACCTTATCCCTCCGTCTCTCTTTCTCTCTCCATGATCCCTCGTCTCCTTCCTCCATTCCTTTCGTTCATTTCTCATTCCTTCGTTCCTCCGCCTGCTCCTTCACGACATCCAAAGCCGCCATGCCACGGGTAACCACATCCTTCGACCTCATCCTTCGGCGTCCTACGTGCCTTCGCCCTGCCGCTGGGAAGTCCGTTGCGGTCTTCGTCGGTGCAGCGTCCTTAGGTTCCTTTGCGTGTCTTGGCAGAGGGAGAAGGAGAGGGGAGAGAGGGAGAGGGGAGAGGGAGAGGGAGAGGGAGGGGAGAGGAGAAGGAGAAGGAGGGAGGAGGGAGGAGAGACGGAGAGAGGGAGGGGCAGGGGAGGGAGAGGGAGAGGGAGAGGGAGAGGGAGAGAGCCATGGTTGAAAGTGGTGGTGTTGGGGGAGGTGGGGTGGTGATGGTTGTGGTGGTGGTGATGATGTGGAGGAGGAGGGAGAGGAGAAAGAGGAGGTGAAGGTCAGCCTTTTTGATAACACTACCGCCAACAATCAGTAGCGGCAACAACAACTAGAACAACAGCAACAAACAACCACCACCACCCACCACACAATAAACACCATCATCATACCCATCACCCACCAACAACAAAACCACTATCACCATAACCGTCAACAACAACAACACAACCACAACCACACCACTACCACTACCAACAACACAACAACAACAAGACCAGCATCACCCACCCGTATCACCATCACAGACACCACACACCACCACACAACAACAACATCGACATCAATATCAACAGCAACAACAACAACACAACACCAACAACAACAACAACAACAACGACGACAGCAAGAGCAGGAAGCGACCGAGGGGCAAGGACAGGTGTAGTCGTTTCTCTAGGGTTGGTATTGACGTGGTAATCTCGCGGGGTAATTTGATGAACCCATTGTCTCTCGGGTATTAGAGGCCGCCACGTTCGAAACCCTTCTCCGGGGGGGGGGGGAGCGAGCAGGGACGTTGTCGTTTTTTCTTTTTATCTTTTTTTTTATTTTTATTTTTTTTTTTTTTTTTTTTATTTTTTTTTTTTTTTAGAAGGATTTTGTTTTGGTTTGGGGTGGTGACTGTGTGTGTCTGGCTTTTTCTGTGTCTCGCGTGTTTCTCTCTCAGTCTTTCTCCTTTCTCTTCTTTCCTTTTATTTCTCTTTCTCTCTGTTCTTCTCTCTCTCTTCTCTCTCTCTCTTCTCTCTCTCTCTCTCTCTCTCTCTCTCTCTCTCTCTCTCTCTCTCTCTCTCTCTCTCTCTCTCTCTCTTCTCTCTCTCTCTCTCTCTCTCTCTCCTCACCTTCCCTCTCCCTTTCTTTTTCCCCTCTCCCTCTTTCCTTTCTTTCTCTCCCTCTTTCCCCTCTCTCCCTCTTCCTCTTTCCCTCTCTCCCTCTCTCCCTCTCCTATATTCTTGTTTGTCTGCTCTCCTCATCATCCTGCAGCGAAGACGTGTTGTGAAAGATCAGTTCCCTTTTGTGTTCTCTTTTTCGCTTTCGCAAGAGATGTTTTTGGAATCAGGGCCTTGATGAAGGGGATTTTTCGCCGGTGATTCTCAAGCTCGACTTCCTGGTTGGTAAAGGTGTTGATACATGGAAGGAGGAGGGGAGGGGGGGGGGGGGGAGGGGGAGAGAGAGAGGGAGGGAGAGGGGGAGAGAGAGAGGGAGAGTAGAGGGAGAGAGAGAGGGAGAGAGAGGAGAGAGAGAGAGGGAGGGAGAGAGAGAGAGAGAGTATGGGGTTTTTTTTTATTTTATTTTATTATTTTGATAGAGTGAATTTGATATAGTGGCGTATTTTGAATCTCGGTTGCCGTCCATTATTGTTGTTGTCGTTGTTATTGTTATTTGTTATTATTATTGATAATAATAATAATGATGATAATAATGGTAATGATAACAATGATAATGATAATGATTATAATAATGATAATTTTAATGATAATAATGATGATGATAATATATAATGAAAATATATAATGATAAATAAATAATGATAATATGATAATATAATAATAATAATGATAATAATAATAAAATAATAATAATAATAATAATAATAATAATAATAATAATAATAATAAGAAGAATGATAATAATAATACTATCACCATGATATCACAGTTTTTGTTACTACATACTCCATTACCACTTCTATCGAGACTAAAGTTTTATCATCATCATAAAAATACCTGAAAAGAAGTGAATCGGTACCTTCCTGAAAGAAGTGAATCGCTACTCCCCCACCCCACCCCCACCTCTGGTTTTAGACGTTCCGAGTTACGAAGACGAAACAAAAAAGAGGTCCTTTGGCATACATGACTCGGCGTCGTAGTCATCTGTGTGTTCGCTCGGAGGAGATGCGATCCCATTTTCCGTCGCGTCTGCACTTTGGCTCGTTTGGAGGCAGGAGAATTTTATTTGTTTTTTGTTTTTTTTGTTTTTTTGGGCGATGTTGAAGGGGGGAAGGGGGAGGGGGGAGGGGGAGGGGGAGGGGGTGAAGGGGAAGGGGGAGGGGGGGAGGGGGAGAGAGAGGTAGAGGGGAGGAAAGAGGGAGGAGGGAGGAGGAGGGTAGGACGGAAGAAAGGAAGGATTATTTATTTATTTATTTATTTTTTTGGGGGCGATATTGAGAGGGGGGAAGGGGGAGGGAGGGGAGGGGAGGTGACGGGGAAGGGGAAGAGAGAGAGAGGGAGGGGCAGGGAAGGAGAGAGGAGGGAGGGTAGGACGGAAGAAAATAAGGAAGGAAGGGAGGGAGGGAGGGGAGGGAGAGAGAAAAAGAAAGAAAGAATAGAAGATGATGCCAGTGCCGGAATTTTAGTAGGGGGAAGGAGGGAGTGAAGGGAGAGAGAAAGGACTGAAGGGAGGGAGAAAGAAGGAGGGAAGGGGGGGAGAATGGAAGATGATGCCAATGCTGGAGTTGTAGTAAAGGGAGGGGGAGTGGGGGAGGGGTCAGGCCTCTCCCAGGGCGACGCTCGAGCTGTAGTCAAATTAATCTTCTGGGATCAGTGCCGTTGCAAGGGTGATGCATTGCAACATGCAGTACGGTGTTGGGCGCACCTGTTCTCGGCGCGCGGACTCCTCCCCGTTTCTTTTCGGTTGCTTGTTCTTAGCCCCTCTCGCTCGCTCGCTTTTTGTCTGTCTGTTTCTCTCTTTACTTTGTCTCTCTGTCTTTATGTCTGTTTCTCTCTTTATGTTTTTGCATGTTTCTCTCTCTCTCTCTCTGTTTTTGTCTGTTTCTCTCTCTGTTTCTGTCTGTTTCTCTCTCTCTCTCTCTTCTCTCTCTCTCCTCTCTCTCTCTCTCTCTCTCTTCTCTCTCTCTCTCTCTCTCTCTCTCTCTCTCTCTCTCTCTCTCTCTCTCTCTCATCTTCTCTCTCCTCTCCCTCTCTCTCCCTCTCCCTCTCCCTCCCTTCACGCCCCCCCCCCATCTTGCCTATCTGCCTTCCTTCCTTCCTCCTCCTTTCTCCCCCCCCCTTTTTACGGCCTGAGGAAGCGAGCCAAGGCATTTATGCAAAGTGGTCTCGTTCGGGACGCCCTCTTGCCGCTCAGGGGAGGTCCTCCGTTTCCCTCGGGTTTATTTTCAGGGAATTTGCTAGGCAGTCTACCTGGAGTTCGTCTTTTTTTCTATTTTATTCTCTTTTTTTTTATTGTCTTTTTTTTTCGTTTCTGTATTTCTGGTTGTGCCTCATCCTCTCTGTCTTTCTATCTATCTATCTGTCTATCTGTTTATGTATCTCTATATCCCCCTCCTATCTTATTCTCTTTTTGATTGTCTTTTTTTTTGTCTGAATTTCTGTCTTTCTGTCTGCCCCCCCCCCCCTTTCTCTCTCTCTATCTATCCATCCCATCCACCCATCTCTCTACCCCCCCCCCCACACACACACATACACACGGTCACTTATTCACTCACTCCGCTCCCTAGCTTCACACTTTTTTTTCCCTACCCTTCCCTTCCTCGTCCCCTTTACTCCTCTTTTCCCTCCTCCCACTCTCGCTTTTCCATCCCTCCCTCCCATCTTCGACTCTCTCTCACTAGTGCATGAGCGTTCCTCCGGCCTCCTCCTATCCCTCTCTCCCC
>NW_020869660.1:117500-122500 GCF_003789085.1 Penaeus vannamei | reverse complement strand
GGAAAATAGAGAGGACTGAAAAGGAGAAAGTAAAACACAGACACAGACAGAAAAAAGTAAACCAAAGGAAGAATACAGAAACGGGAAAAAAAGAGAGAGAGGTCCAACAACGAACATCGAAACGAAGATAAAAAAGGAGAAAGGGAGGGCCGAGAGGAAGAAATTACGAGAGGGATTTGCAACGAGGCAGCGCATTTGGGCCGCGCGAGCGAAGGGCTGGACCGGGGCAGCCAGGCGAAAATTGACAGGGAGGGGAATTTGCCGTTTTTTTTTTTTTTGGGGGGGGGGGCTTGTGTGGGGGGGTGGGGGGAGGGTGGCGGGATTGGGGTGGGGTGGAGGGGGGTGTTGGGTGGGGGAATATGTTGGAGGATGTGTGTGGGGGGTGTGGGTGTGGGTATGGGTGGGTGTATGTGTAATGTATGGGTGTGGGTGTGTTTGGTTGTGTGTGTGTGTGTGTGTGTGTGTGTGTGTGTGTGTGTGTGTGTGTGTGTGTGTGTGTGTGTGTGTGTGTGTGTGTGTGTGTGTGTGTGTGTGTGTGTGTGTGTGCGTGTGTGTGTGCGCGCGTGTGTGTGCGCGTGTGGATGTGGATGCATCATATGATATGCAAATGCTTAAAGGTATTCAAGCCGATGGCACAAAGGTCGCAGATTTACGCGGGGCCAGACAGCGGGGCGTCAAGCAAATTCACCACGATGTCAAACCTGGCACTGGGCTGCCACCTGTCGGGACCGCATTGCACTACGCCCTGCCGATTCGCTTGCGACAGAAAAAACGACAGAGCGGAAAATAGCAGCGGGAGTCATGGCGAGGTGGGGCTGATGTGCAAGGGAAATGAATTGGATCAGAGAAGGCAAATGAGGGCTACAAGGAATTAGTAAAGATGAGACAGACAGACAGACAGACATAGACAGACAGACAGACAGACAGACAGACAGACAGACAGACAGACAGACAGACAGATGCGATGAATAATGTAGAAGAAATTAACACTGGACAAGGGAATTAATGTTTTTCCTCCATCTCCTCTTCCTCCTCCTCCTCCTCCACCTCCCTCTTCCTCCTCCTCCTCCTCCACCTCCACCTTTTCCTCCTCCCCTCCACCTCCACCGTTTCCTCCTCCTCCTCCTCCACCTCCTCCTCCATCACCACCACCACCACCTTTTTTTCTCCTCTTCCTCCTCCTCCACTTTTCCTCCTCCTCCTCCTCCTATTCCTCCTCCTCCACCTCCTCCTCTTCCTCCACCTCTCCTCTTCCCTCCTCTTCCTCCACCTTCTCCTCTTCCTCCCATCCCTCCTCACAACATACAAGCAAAGGAAGGCCTTTTCGAGAATCCAGGCCGCTGCAGTTACACATGCGAGAAACGTTGTTGTCTTGAGTAAACACGCGGCAATGTTGTTGTTCTTTCTTGTTCGTTTACATCTTCGAGGAAAACGTTTTGGGGGGAAATTGCGAAGGTGGGAATAAGGAGGGATTGAGATGTAAAGGAAGTTATGGATAAACTACGCTAAAGGAATCAGTGGAATGAGAGATGACGAAGAAGAGAATTAGAAATACTACCATAGAAGAGAGACGCGAAGGAGACAAACAAAAAGAAAAAAAAAAAAAACGAACCAGGAGAAAATTTCGAAGAAAAAAAAAAAGATTAACGAAAGAAAGACAAAGGAATTCTTCAAAGAGAAGTTAGCTAAGGCAACTTGTTAAGAAACGTATGCAGATGAGGCGGAAATTCCTCTGGTGTTAGCGTCACATTAGCGTCGTTTGGGGCGATAATCTCCACGCGGCGAAATCCTGTGCCCTGGGAGCCGCCATGTTTGTTTTTAATTTTTGTTTATTTTTGATAGCGCCATTTTTTTTTTGTTTTGGTTTTTGTTTGATTGTTTGTTGATTTCTAAATTGATGGATTGAGTGGGTCGTTGGTTGGTTGATGGGTTGATTTGTTTGTTTGTTTTTTTTGTTATTCGTGTGGGTGGGTGGGTGTGTTGATGTGGGTGTGTGGGTGTGGATGGGTCTCTCTCTCTCTCTCTCTCTCTCTCTCTCTCTCTCTCTCTCTCTCTCTCTCTCTCTCTCTCTCTCTCTCTCTCTCTCTCTCTCTCTCTCTCTCTCTCTCTCTCTCTCTCTCTCTCTCTCTCTCTTCTCTCTCTCCCTCTCTTTCCCTCTCTCTCCTCTCTTCCCTCTTCCTCTCTCTCCCTCCCTTCCCTCCCTCTCTCCCTCTCTCCCTCCCACTCCCTTTCCCTCCCCCTCTCCCTCCTCCCTCCCTCTCTCCCTCTCTCTCCCCCACTCCCCCTCCCACTCCTCTCCCTCTCCCTCCTTCCTCTCCCTCCTTCCCTCCCCCTTTCTCGCCTTTCTTCTCCTCCTTCTCCTCCTTCTACGTCCGCCTTGTATGTAGAAGACCGCCTTATTAATGGTGTTGGTGTCTAGTGATGCTTAATTAATGTGTTTTTCTTGTCGGTTCAGTTGCATATGCATTGTTATGCCCTTGTGATTACCTGGCAAATGAAGGAGCAATACCATTAGGATGCATTGGGCTTTTTTTTTTTTAATTAGACACTGGTGAGATGATGCTAATTACCTTCATTAATATTTACGGAACATTAGCGAGTAAGGAATAATGATAAATTAATAATGAGCAGAGAGTAATGATTGATAAAGATTAAAAAAAAAAAAATATAGGAGTAATCACAGAGAAAAGAAAAAAAAAGGTCATCGTCCTGTTGCCAGCGGCTCGCGTCATGCCTTGGAAGGGCACGTGCAGGCAAATACGGCGACGGCGTGCAAGAGGGGGCCATTGCGTAATCGGTGACGTCACGCTCTCTGGAGGCGTCTCCCGCTCCTTATTTATCTTGGACGACTCGTATTTTTAGGCGTGACCTTTGACACGGGCCGGTGGGGTGGCGCCGGGTGGTATGCGGTGGACATACGGGCATGCATACGTTCATGCATGCATGTATACGCACATACATACGTACGTACAGTACATGCATGCACAAGGTCTATATAAGTACTTATATAGACCTTGTGCATGCATACACACATACATACATACGTACAGTACATACATACATAGTACATACATACATACATACATGCTTACATACATGCATACATACAGACGAACTCGCACATACATATATACAAACATACGTTCATACATACATGCATACATATGTACATGACATATATGTATGTACGTCTGTACGACTGTATGTCTGTATGTAGGTATATGTATTTATGTGTATAAGTATATGTATATGTATATGTATACGTGGATATATATATATATATATATATATATATATATATATATATATATATATATATATATATATATACTGTATATATGTATATGTCTATGTAGATACATACATATATGCATATATAATGTGCGTATATATATATATATATATATATATATATATATATATATATATATATATATATATATATATATATATATATATGTATGTATGTATGTATGTATGTATGTATGTATGTATGTATGTATGTATGTATGTATGTATGTATGTATGTATGTATGTATGTATGTATGTATGTATGTATGTATGTATGTATGTATGTATGTATGTATGTATGCATGTGTATGTATTGTATTTATACATATTCTATATATTGTATTTTGTATATTTTTTACATGATTTATGTATGTATGCACGTATGCTTACATATGCCCTAACCCTGTGTGCAACAGTCACATGCAGAATCCCTCTATTCTCCATTATTCCCCGCGTGTCCTTCACCGATATCCAATAATTGCAAGAGAACGCAGCATTAATGAACTTGTTAGCGAAATGAGTCTTGCCTTCTCTTTCCCGTTTCTCTTTCTCATCTCACTCTCTGTTTTTTTTTCTGTCTGCTTGTCTCTATCTCTCTCTTCTCTTTCTTTTTATCTTTTCTCTTTCTTTCTTTCTTTCTTTCTTTCTTTCTTTCTTTCTTTCTTTCTTCTCTCTCTCTCTCTCTCTCTCTCTCTCTCTCTCTCTCTCTCTCTCTCTCTCTCTCTCTCTCTCCTCTCTCTCTCTCTCTCTCTCTCTCTCTCCTCTCCCTCTCCCTCTCCCTCTCCCTACTTACTCACACACTCACTCACTCCTACACTTTCTCGGAACAAATGCTTAATATGTATTCCTGTCGAACCACCTTCTCCTTACACCCCACAACGGGAGTACGAATGCCAAAGACATACATACTTCTATCCCGGACTTCTTCTTCTCCTCCTCCTCCCCCTTCTTTTCTTCGTCTTCTCCTTCTCCTTTTTTTCATCTTCTTTTTCTTCTTCGTCTTCTCCTTCTTCTTCTTCTTCTTCATCTTCTTTTTCTTCTTCGTCTTCTTCGTGTTCTCCTTCTTCTTCGTCTTCTCCTTCTTCTTCTCTTCTTCTTTTCTTCTCCTTCATCTTCTCTCCTTCCTTTCCTTCTCTTTCTCTTCTTCTTCTTCCCCTTCTCTTTCTTCTTTTATTATTATTATTACTTTATCTTTGCCTCTCAGCCCGTCTAACCTCCGCCCCCCTTCAGTTTCAGGATGAGAAGCGGGCGCGGGCAGGAGTGAGAGGAGGCGGCGGCAGGCAGGCAGGCAGGCGAGGCGGCGAGGGTCCACAGCAGAGCATAAGCCATGGCGATGGAAGGCTACAGCGTGGTCTCCGAAGCGGTGGTGCAGCGCGTGTTCTGGGTGGACTGGTTCCACAATGTGCCGCACATCAACCTCACGCTCCACTTCGTCAATTCGACCTTCCAACCTTACTCGCCCGTGTACCAGGAGGTGGGTTTGGCGGTGGCGTCCTCGTCGGAAGAGGCTGTTGGTGGAATGCTTGGGTTTATTAGCTTTTTTTTATGACGTTGACTTTACTTAGTATTATTATTATTATTTGTATTATTATTTATAATTTATTTATTTATTTATTATTTTATTATTTTTTATATTTCTATTTTTTTGTGGAAAGAAAGTTTACCGTGGTTTAGTATGTATATTAATCAAGAGTTGAGAAATAGTATAA
>NW_020869660.1:110000-112500 GCF_003789085.1 Penaeus vannamei | reverse complement strand
CTTATATGAAGCTGAACATTGTTCATTTTTTAACTGTTTTTCTAGATGAATTCAGTGTTTTGGAGGTTATATCTTTAGCTGATATCTTTTATTACCTTGTGTTAGGAAGACCCTCTCTTGTTTTTGGTCAGATCTTTAAAAGTTTTGACAGTATTCCTCAATGAACATGTACTGTGTTCACTTTTAATCCCTCTAATCATAGCAGGCAATTGAATAAGCTTTACCAAAATTACATGGAGGTGTACATAGAAAATATAACTTTGCAGGTCAGGTGTTGTCTATCTGTTACTGTCAGCTGCTGGAAGTGGGCTCCTGTTCACGATCCTGGTCTGGTTCACCTCACACACCTGGATCTACCTCAATCACAAGTGAGCATCCTTCTCAATATGTTCATGTGTTTTTTTTCCATTGTTGGTGTTTGAAAGGAAGGGGTTGCATACAGTTTCTTTGATGTTGTGATTACTGTGATACTGTTTTGTTTTAGTTATTTGCAGAATAGGTTTGTCTTTTGCTGCAGCTTGTCCAAGAGGTTTATACAGTGAATGTTATTAAAATGTTCATAAATATTTATGTTAATGATGGTGTATTTTGATGATAAATAAGATGGAATGGTTGATATTAATATGAGATATCTTGGGTATATTTTTTCAAATATATCTAAATGGGTTTTGTTGTCAACACTTAGATTCACATAAACACATCTGCATATAACGATGCACACACACACACAAGCATACACACACCCAGATGCACACACATACTACACTTACATCCTTCTGTGTAAATACAGTTGCATATATACATTGGTATTGAGATGTTGGCAAACACGCACGCATACATATGCAAATGGCTACACACGCAAAAAAAAGTGTGTTTCTGCCTTACATTATATATGTGTACATATTTCTTATTTTTTCTCTATGACAAAAGTGCAGAAACAGTCGACTCTTAGTTTGTGTATGGACAAGACACCCAAAATTGTGTGTTAGTTATTATTATGTTAGTAATAACTACCATTCCATTAGTCTCCACAAAATCCATAGTCACATTAGTCACATTAGACTGTGACACCTGGTATGATATGGTATTTTCACAAAATACCCGTAGATATCGTAACGGTTCCTCTGAATTGCACTAAGATGTTCAGAGCATATGTTGTGAGGGTTCTGACTCCGTCTCTTTGCTTCAGAAGAGGCTCTACTGGGCCCACTTCTACACGGCCTGGCAGGAAGAACGTGCCAGCTGTCAGAGTTTGGCTCAACACTCCACCGTCTCACCCGGCGGCTATTGTGTAGGAGCTTTTGACAGCACAGTTTTATTTGTACACATTATTTGTTTTTGTTTCTCGTTAACTGGTGAGAAGACGGCAGAAGCTTATGTAAAGTTTGTGAATTCATTTTGATTGCCCACATTAAGACAAGTTCATTTAGTTTTTCTTTGGTGAGTACAAATTCCAGATCTTATTTGGATGGGAGAAACAGATGTGTATTACTAGCCAAAATAAGGAAAAAAAACAGCTTCAATGTACTCTGTCTTTTTTTTTGTTAGGGCACTGGAATGGAATGTTTTGATGAGACAATATCTAGGAATTTAATGTCCACACATAAGTAACCTGAGTTATAGGGACTTTAAAGGGATACAAATTTTAGTTTAAGTTTGGGTGAGAAATATTCCTCTTGAGGTTACATAAGTAATAAGAATTTATGTAGTATGTGGATATCTGTGATAGGAATTAAGTAATCAAAACCAAACTCTGAAGGGAGTAGGAAGGATAAGTCAATGGATTCTAAAGATAGTGTCAAGGAAACCAGCTTATGATTAGTTGATATGTATGGGTACACTCAATACACTTGCATGCACATTCAAAATGATGCACTTGCCGACCATACACTTATGATAATGTATATTGATTTTAGCACACAGCAGATAGCACACATACACGCATTGTTACCTTTTACACACACACCAATATCCACACTCAGGAACACATCCTTACTTTTATCCATATGCATACTAATGTACATGCCAGTCTGCAAATGCATATACCCACATGCATGAGCAAATATATGAGTACACATACATGTGCATGCATGTGCATGTGCACACAAAAACACATTGTTTTTTCTCAGCTAATATGGTATTATACTGCAGTTAGTTCACGCCTCAAATGTACAATAAGTGAAAACATTTTGGCTGTCTACTAATGTTCAGTTTGAATGAAACACTTATGTATAATATGAATAAGAAAAGTGTGAGAGGTAGTATGAGAAGTAAAGAGTAAATGCTTGAGAAAAGGAGAAAGAAGGAAAATGAGAAGTGAGCGAGTAAATGTGGATGTGACTGTAACATTAAGAAATTGTGGGATATATTCGTTTAAGCACAACATCTGTTCTTTAGGAATAATTTGCAAAAAAATCTGGTTGACCAGATTGTTGCAAAATGATATGAAAATTGTATTCTTCCAACTGACAATCCTGCATGTGTAAAAGCTTCCAACAAA
>NW_020869660.1:77500-105000 GCF_003789085.1 Penaeus vannamei | reverse complement strand
GCTCTCCTCCAAGCAATCCTTCCTCTGGACTGCTGATGTAGGTGCGTGCAAAAATCTTCAGTAATCATATTTTCTTAGGTAATGAATCCTAATTCCATAGATGGGATCAATAGTTTCAAATCACATGCAGTTGAATAGCCTATCAGATGGACTAACTACCAGCAAAATTTAGCTTGGTTTTAGCATAGTTATTCATCATAACATCAGATACATGAATGATACTTTTGTGCACTATTCTGGAAATTAGGGAATATTACTCTTGGTATTATTTGTTGTTCATACACTGTGTACATGTTTTGAACTAGACATTCAGTTTTTTTTTTTTGTTTTGTTTTTTATTTTGTTTTCGTAGGTTTGCATGTGGATTCTCATATGTCATAAAAACTAGCAGAATTGACTAGACTGAATCTTTCCCCCCCAAAAAAAAGTAAAATTTAAAATGTGTTTGGAATGTAAACAAAAACAAAAAAACACTAAATCAAGATTGCATGCACTATGATAAAAGGAAGTGTGGAGATTCTGTACCACATGTGACATCGGGTTTTGTGTGTTGATCTCATTTTGTTTAAGATGTAGTTAGTTAATTGAATACAGTCAAGGAAAGTGTGTTCTGTCATGATGATTGGTCATATTATTAACAATTTCTAGAAGTAAACTTCAAGTTATGGTAAAAAGTTACTTATAGAACCCAGTGATGATTATAGCATGGATTATTAAGTTTCTGTATATTTTTCAGGCCACTGTATGTTAAATAGATAGCATATTTAGTAGATTTTTTTTTTTTAAGATAGTGAAAATCTTTAACAGAAAGGCAACTAAAGGCAATGCTATAAACAGACTGATGCTGAAAGATATTTTATTCCACACAATTTCAGCACAATTGAATGAAGAGAATAATCTTGTGATTGTTCAGAGACTAGAAGTGTAATGAATGTAGATGATTTCACCCAAATAAAGAAAGTAATTGAATAATTGTTAGGTAAAAGATAATAGTCAGTGATTTAGTAATGGTAGTTTAGATATTAGGATGATAGTTTTATTAATTCAGGAATGAATTTTAGTGCATTATGTGTTGCTCATCTTTGAATAGACTGTTAATATCATAGATATACATACATTTCTGAAAATTCAGTTGCTTTAAGAACTTTTTGAGATCTTTGTCTTATGCTACTTAATGAATTATATCTTTCTTATAACCTTAATGATATGACTCCGACTGCAGAAATAGTGCTCACTGAGCTTTGAATTCTATATGTAACTCTAAATTAATGTATATGACTATGACTTTACATTTCATCTGTTTAATGTACTTTTATAATTCCTTTGCAAAGCGTTGAAATATATATATATATATATATATATATATATATATATATATATATATATATATATATATATATATATATATATATATTATTTATTTTTTATTTTTTTTTTTTTTTTTTTTTTTTTTTTTTTTTTTTTTTTTTTTTTTATCCATAAATACTAAAAGTATTATTGAATAGAAAGGAGAATCATGCTTAGTGACTTACAGCAGCATTCATTTTAGAAAGGTATGAAAATAGTTTTCTGGTCTCACCAGAATTAATGTTTCACTGACTGTGAGTATATAGTTTCACAAAATTGGTGAAGGACATATAATATATACTGATGTAATTATACATAAAACCAGATTTTGATTTTTTTTTTCCAACCTGATGATGAATGCCCAAGAAAAAAAAAACAGGCATTATAATACTGGTACTGTTATGAATAACACTATGAGCTAGTGATGGGAAATTTCAAGTAAAATTTCACAAAATGGCTTGTTGCTGTTGTCTCGGAAACCTTGTTTTTATATATATTTGTTTATTTATTGCACATTTGTCATTCATGAATCATTATTCATGGTATTGTTTGTTTCTTCTCTTAATTGCTTTCGGCAAACTGTGGTGGATTCTCTAAGTAAGTTTCCACTTATATAATGCTCTCTCTATGAAAATATTTTGATGAATTCCACATGTGCTTTTTAGAATGCATATGGCAACTCTCGTCACAAGTCTTATGCTCAGTAGATGAATATCCAGAAGTGTACTTACTTTTTGAGTGTTCATGTCACCCATGCATGATTTGTTCCTCTTTGCCTTCAGGCTCTAAATAGTGACTACCTAAATACTTTTCTTATTTCATGATCGTGTATTAACATGGTATCTCTCTCTTGTGGATTATGATAATCCCAAGATAAATGTAGCATATTTGTCACTCCTTATGGATGTTATTGTATTTATTTATTAATTTATTGAAAGAATATCAGGACAGAAAATCTAATAGTAACCCTAGAAGTGGGTGATTGTTATTCAAATCAAATTTGTGCAATGATTCAAGAGGTTAAAATTTTCTTAATGTACATGGTTTTAAAGTTTTAATTTCTTATATTGAAGACTTTGTAATGCCTTTGTTCCATTATCTGTTAGATGAGTCTTGGGAGGCTAAATGCAGTTTACTTAATTTATTAGGTAACTAAATTTTTAAATATGGTAATGAAATACATAAGCAAAATTAAGCATGCATCTTAATATCAATATTTTTCTGTGATTCATTATATCTCACATATGATGACTCAGTAAACATTTACTTGAGTAATGAGACAAAAGTGTATAAGAAATAATATTTAGGTATTAAGGATTGACTGTCACTGAAATATGTCTTGTTAGACTCCCACACTTGGCTTGGATGTACATCGTAAACATCTATCAATATTATTTTCTCCTTTCATTATCAGGATTCATGATTTCATGTTGTTTGATGTGCAGATCCAAAAGACTTTGATAATGATAAGTACATAGTAAGTACCCACTGAATTAGAATGTAAAAAAAAGAAAGTTTGTGAGGGGATCATGCAAGTTGATTGTTTAAATATATAGGCTGCATCCAACAATCTGGTCTATTGAGATCTTTAACAGTGGTTTCCAACTTTTTCCACTTGTGGCCCCTTCTCAAACCTCTGACACTTCTATAGCCCCCTGACATCAGCCATTCAGTTTATTTTTTCAATCTGCATAGTTTTAAGCTAAGTGAAAAAAACATCTCTGCAGTCTTTATTTACCTAATTGTAATAAAATATTCCTTGAAAGACAGGGCTTTAAAGTATATTCTGAACATGACCCCTGACAAACAGCAGGCAAATTGTCCTACAGTACTTTCCCTCAAGGCTTCTTGGCAACCCTCTGTTTGAGAACTAGTAATCTTTAAAGATATTAAGAAGTTTCTGAAAATTACTGAATCCTTTTTACAAAAAGAATGTAGCTTTTATTGTTAGTGTTTTAAAGTGACACCGGAATAGTTTTGAAGAATGCTGCCTGATTTATTATCTCTTCAAAGCCACAGAATATTTAAAGGAACTTCTCTAACCAAGTCAAGTATCTGCTGAAAAACGAAAAATAGTCACCAGTATGTATAGTCTGATTCAGTACTTAATCTATAGTGTCCTGAAGTTAAAAATTAATAAAGGTGATTTTTTTAAGTAGTGTATATATATGCCACATGAGCACATCAAAGTATAACCAGCAATAATGATTTGGAGAAAATAACTTCCTTTGTGTTTTGACTTCATAGTTACTGCATGAGAGTGATTCAGTATTCTCTCTATAAGTGTACTTTGCATTATTTGTGTCTGTGCACTTAATAGTGTATATACTGATAAAGAATTAAAATTATAACAGTACTTCTTTTTTGCAAGGAGAATCTCTTGCGTGTTTTGTTTTATTTATGAGATATTGCCATGACCCTCTGTTTAATACCCAATTATAGATCATTATTAAAAAGATATATTAATTTGGCTATTAAGATCAAAATGTATATTAAACCCTTCAAGTAATATAGTTGCTTTTTTCCATATATAATGAATACCTGATGAATGATTTACAGTGAATTGCTAATATATTTACAAGGCAGGATAAGAATGAAGAGTCACAGTTATAGAAGTATATGCTGTCACTGTTCTCTGTACCACTGTATGCCAATGTTTATGTACACATGCACACATAAATGTGCACATACATCCTCACATGCACACACAGACACACACACACAGACACACACACACATAGACACACACACACATAGACACACACACACATAGACACACACACACACAGACACAGACACACACACACAGAACACACACACACACACACACAGACCACACACAGACACACACAGACACACACAGACACACAGACACACACACACACACACACACACACACACACACACACACACACACACACACACACACACACACACACACACACACACACACACACACACACACACACACACACACACACACACACACACACACACACACACACACACACACACACACACTACACACACACACACACACACACACACACACACACACACACACACACACACACACACACACACACACACACACACACACACACACACACACACACACACACACACACACACACACACACACACACACACACACACACACACACACACACACACACACACACACACATCACAATCACACACACACACACACTCACACTCACACTCACACTCACACTCACACTCACAATTACAATCACAATCACACACACTCACTCACATGTATTTATTAGAGATGTTATTAAGCTGTTATCACTCATTAGAATTTATATTACCTCTTGATAATCATTTGCTTGCGTTTCAGAAATGGACGTCACTTGTACCACAGCGATGGGATGGGGAGTATAGGAGGAGGAAGTGGGTCGGCCCCTGCAACTGTAAGTACCATGGGCCGTGGCGACAACCACCACCATAACCACCACCACCACACACATAGTCACAGTCATAGTCATTCAGTGGGTCCCAACCAAGGCCAGTATGCTACTCTCTCCAAGCAGTGCAAGACCCTTGAATCATCTGACTTCTACTAAAGGATATTGGCCACTTAACTAACAGCATGGCTCTCTTCATGGTATTGTTGGACTCAGTATTTTGCTGTAATTTTAAGATTGTCTTAGCACATAAAACCTAAATCTTCCATGTGTAAAGAGAAAGATCTGCTACAGGGAAGCATGTGGAAAAGTACAATGTCTTAAAATGGAGGGTCTTTTCAGTGGAAGTGGTTTAGAGTTAATGAGCATCTGATGAAAGATGAAGTGACACCTTTGCCCTTTGAAGAGGATGATGCCAAATAGATGTTAAAAAACACAAAGCCAAAAGATGTTCACACTCTTGGATATTCCTCAGTCATTGGTCATTAGGTGTGATACATTCATTGTTAATACCCATTGCTTCCATGACTGCTATAAGGGCATGAATTTGTTAATGAATACATAAATATATTTTCAACTTATCTGCATGTGTCCCTGAAATATTTCAATACTGGATGGTCTTACTTCTCATCTGTGGTGTTAATTCTCAGTATAGGAGAAACCAGGCATATTTCTTCCCAAGGTTATCTTTATGTTTTGTAAAAGGAAACATTTTGTTAAATACATTAGGGATTTTTTTGTTTTGTTGTATTTAAAAATTTAATGCACTTATATGCTTATTCATATATATATATATTTATATATGCACATACACACCCACACCCACACACACAGACTTGACTCAAACATGAGCATGCAGACAATTACATGTACACAAACACACAGAGACAGATACATGCAAATGCACAGGCACACAATACATAAATCTATGTACTTATATGCAAATACACATATTACACACATGCATATGCACATACACACAAACCTATGTACTTATATGAAAATGTACATATTGGTGAAGTTTTTTATACACTTTTTTTAATACAAAGATTTTTTGTATACCTATATCATGATATACGAAACACATACTCCTATTTGATATGCATATGTTTTTAATATGTTTATATTGGGATAAATATAATAACATTTGTATGTAGGTGACCATAAGGAGTAACCATTTATTATCTTATTTGTCTGTCTTTTTCTGTACTATATATGTACATGCTTTCATATTTTACACATGGGATGGAATAAACATACACACATGAACACAGATTGTATAATATGCACAAGCTTAGAAATTTGAGTCCTATCTCAAAGTTAAAAAAAGTCTTGCTCATTGTGAATCCAGTGAAATTCCTGTTTATCTTTTTATGTATATTTGGGACCAACAGTGAAGAAAATTAATTAGTCTTGATAGACCTCTTTAACTAATGTAAAAAGTACAATGATTAGTCATGTCACTTGCCACTTAATATTCTCATTGTGAACCATAGGGAATTAAGGAAATATATTGTTTATAAATAGGGATCTTTTCACTCTTATGCAGCATTGCATTTCCATCAGATGAGTCTAGGGAATAGAGAATAGGCAAGATATTTTAGGAGAGGATGTGGAAGACATATTTATGAGTTCCCTTACTTTATTTTGTGTGTAGAGGAGGTATAAATAAGAATGAAAAATTTCATAAAAGAAGAGGGGTATTTGAGGCATTTTTATAAAATCCTCATCAAAAATACATCTTTTACTTTGTGAAATTATACATTCTGATTTATACTGCTTCTTACTTATCACAAGAACCTTTTTATTTATTTTGCAATATATTATGTCTTAATTTATACTCTCTTCTCATTCAATGATTTATGAATATTGAAGGGGTTGGAAGAATAGTGCGGATATATGTTTTTATTTATTGGCTCCTTATATACATAAGGAAATAGAGAAAAAATATTGTTTACCAAGTTGGAAATTTGACGATGAAAATGTGTATTCAACTATTTAGATATGTTTATGCCGATTCATTGTATTTGAACAGCTATGTAGAGTCCAGATAATACCAATTGTGTAGTGTGTAAGGCAATGAAAGCCAGTATGAAATGTGCCAAGTTTTTGTTCTTCATTTGTATTAATGAATAATATATTGTTTTTGTGAGGATGCATTTCTTTATATGAGGCATATAAATTTATTGATTTATTCAGTAGTGGTGCTGTAAGATGCATTTTTGTGCATTTTGCCCTTTTTGTAGGACAGTTAAACAAAATTTGTAACACATTTAGATACTGATTGGATATGATTTTAGTTATGTCTGAAAGGAGAAAATGTGTGCATATTTTTGTAAGGTTTCATCACATGTTATGTGTAGAAATTTTTAGTATATATTTTTTTTGTCCCATTTTTAATTCACTGGTATTTTACCTAAGATGAATGAGCATTAGGTATGTTCCTGTAGTTCATGTTTATGCTGAATTTTTCTATTTTCCAAGCTCTCCTCACAGATGAGGTTTGGTTGAATGTTAAGCTTTTAATTAACTTCTTTGCATACACTGTCTTATGAAGAGCTTCCTACCAGTCCTATAGTTAGCTTATAATTGTTGATGTTTCTTTAGATGGCTGAAGTGTTGCACTATTAAGATTTTTTCCTGGCTTTTTATTTATTCCTAAGCCTCTGCTTATATAAATCCCTCGGTGAAGTGGGATGAGAGATCTTTTGTAGTCTCTTAAAACTAATACTAGCGGGGTTAAAGGACATCCTTGCCTTCCCACCTTTTTTTGGAACAAAATGATTATTATTTGTAATAAGAAATATTGTTATGCTTTTATATATTTCATTATTACATATAATTGGGAGATACTAGAACCTTGCTAAATCTCTTTTACTGCCTATTTGGTGAAGTATGTGTACACTTCGGTTGTTTCTTGCACCAGCCGATCTAGTCATTTGATCAACCATTGATACGATGGGTTGAGTGCCCGGTTGATTGCTTGGTGTGAGGAATCATTACTGCTCAGCTCTGTTTTATGCGTCTACTCTGAATCTGTACCTTAAGGCCCTACACTTGCCATTACAGAAGGATGCATTACCTTGTTTTTTTGTTTGTTTTTTTATGTAGCCTTATGACTGAATACATGGTCCATACAATGTAAAGGATTGAAATACATGAAAACTTTGCTCTTAATGTCAAGTTGTCTTACCTCCTTTTTCAGAAAGCCCTTCAGGGTATTACATCAGAATCATTGCTTGATATTGATGGTGTTCAGCAGATTTTTAATGTATATATTTCCTCAATAACTTATTTTCCAGTACAATCAAGGACCTTCATGGAGAAGCATCCTGGAAGAGTAGAAAGTATCACTTAGAATGTGAGAAATTCTGCTGATATACATGTGACCAGTGATACAAGATACTGATGAAAAGAAATTACAATCATTGTATCATATTTTCCTAGATATATGTAGTGGCACTTTGTAGGTTGTACAGTGGTTGTAAATATCAAAGATAAATCTCAAGTTTAACAGTTATGTGTATGAATGAAGTGTACAATTCTATTAAGAGTGCAGGATAGCACATTGTCCAGAAAGAGAGAAAAAAAGAGAGACCAATGAGGATAACTTGAATAATGTAAAAAATGATGCTCAAAGTGGTCAGAGACAGTATTACATAACATAAGAATGCACTGAAACTTACCAAAGAGTTGTTTGTCAGAAGAGCAAAATGGTGGTGGAAAGTGTTGGTGATGTAGATGAACTCTTTAGTAGTAGAAAATCAACTGCCATGAAAAGTTGAAGAAATGGAAAGGTGGACTTTACACTCCACAATGGTAAATATAAAGTTTGTGATGTGTCAAGGACTTTCAGCAGAAGATGGGTGTTCCATGGGCCTCATTAGAAAGTGTGGCTCTTTGTTTCTACCTGTAAAAGTTGAATTTACTTGCCTCATCATTCTGTGTGTAGCTTACTCACACCAGACATCACTCCAAGTTGTTTTATATGAAGATTCTTCTCATATAACATCCTCCAGTTGAGTAAGTAATTTCATTAGTGAGAAAAGAAAAAAAAGAAATCAGGGCCAAAGAAAAATATTTGCTAAATCTCAAAAGTGAAAATGGAGGATGTTATACATTTGTGTTTTATGTGGTAAGTGTGATAGTTGAAGTCATATATAATCTCCATTGTACGTATATGTTGCCCCGGCCGTTCTGCATGTGAGGGATCTCTGTCACAAGGAAGTAACTTTAGATCAACATGAATCTAAAAATGATGTGAACATTAACAGATTTAGTTTCATGTATGGTACCATGCACTAATATGAATCTGTAAAAAAAAAGAAAGAGTAGAAGAGAATGTCCTGTTCTCTGTTTTTAAACATATTTTGGGAAATACGGTTTTAAATTATTGTACGCTTTCTTGTGGCTTTTTTTCCTCTTTCTTGCTGTAGGCTCTGCACCTCCAGGGTCGTCTGAAGGACTGGCATTGCTCCATGTCTTCATGTCAGCTGTGCAAAAGCAGGAGATAGTATGTAAAGCACTGTATTGTCTATAAAAAAAGAAACAAAAACTCGCACACAACACATTTTTATCAGTGTGGTCAGTGAGAAATGAAATGGCAGGGTTAGCATTTGTATCTATATGATATTGAAGGAAACTGCCGACTTGGTATATTGTTAGGGATTGTGGAATCAGTTTTTAGAGGGATGATGTAGGTTAAGTTATAACAAGAGATATTGCAAGTATAGGATTTTATTTATGATTTTAGAAGAGGAAAGGAAGGGAGTTTCATATAAGACTATATGTAAATTGAAGCCATGTAGCTTGTTATGAAGCTGGCTTGGTGTCGTCCAATAGTCTAGATATTTTTACATTATGATGTGATGAAAGTTCTTTTTAATGGCACTGAATATTTAGATTATAAGGAATATGTTGACATTTAGTTCTGCTCTCAAGATCTTAAAATCACAAACCATTAGTAATGTTAATATTATTCAGAGTCATAGTTTTATGCTACAGAAAAGTGAATTATACTTTAAATGGAAATATTTGAACTTTTCCAAAATGTTCTGAGACTAGAAATGATCTGATCTTTTTGAGAAAGGACCAAAGTATAAAAAAAAACTTTTGTCATGAAGGGATGGAGTCAGGTTAGGGCTGACTGTTCTAATTTCTCTAATTCATTAATTTTTGTATTTTTGTAGATACAATAAATCTGTAATAGTATTCTAACCCTGCCATTTCTTCTCAACCATTTTAATACAGTATACATATAAGATATATGTATATCAAGATTTTGTATTAATCATGGATCACTGATATCCAGTTGCATATTTGGTTGTGTACAAATAACTGATAAGACTGTTAATGTTTCGTTTGGTGTCAGATTTCAACTAGTCTTTTATTACAGTACTCATAGATGTAGACGACTTTTAACTTGAATGGGCCAGAGAAGTATTTTCATGATATCACTGTGGATCACCTTTCAAGTCTGGAATTGTTTGTTGCATGTGCCTCTAAATTATTTCCTTGGCCTGATTAGCATTTCATCATTATTATACTGTAATTATATATAATGGTGTTATTATTATTATTTCCATTGGTGGGGTGAGGGGAATGTAATTTTGCAAACGTATTTTTCATAATGTTGTACGTGCCTTTAGTGATTTTGGAAAAGAAAAGTCTCCTTTTCCACTATTGATGCTGACAACACTAGTGATATGTTTGTGAAATGAATAACTGATTTAGGTTTATCTACATCAACCTAATACCAAACAATTTGAAATACATGTTCTCCTATTTCCTTTGGATAAACTTACATATGTTAGCACATACATACACAAATATGTATATATATGCACACATGTATAAATTCTCTAAACACAACAACACAAAACACACGCACACGCACACACTCACACAAACACACACAGTTTTTTTGTTTTTTTTCTTTTAATAATTTGAAGCTACAAGTGAGAAAATCTACTGTCTACAACATAGAATGATTTTTCACAAAGAGGCACTTGTTTGACTTACAACTCTGCTCTATGTCTGATTTTGCACTAAGTTCTGAAAATGTCGTGTCTGACACTGAAATCATTCCATTGGATACTCCACTAAAGAAAACACACTGTATAAAGCTCAATGTGCAATTTACATAACATGTTTCTGAAATGTTTTATAATTAAATTCATTAGAAAATAAAGATAAATATCGCTGTAAGAAGTTATGTTATTTGATCCTCTCAGAGTATAAACATATGTGTTGCTTGAAGGTGACACATGCATTTATCACTTGAGATTCACTTATGAATTCACCACTACTTCAGCTGCAAACTACAGTTCTGCCAAGATACAAGGTAAGTCATCTGGCTGTACTGTACTTTTTGATAACAATATTTGCAGAAATTCATTTAGAAATCATTCTGAAAGAGGAATGAGGCAGTCTTCTTCTTTTTACTAATCTTCCCCCCCTCCCCATCCCCTACATGAAACCCATGTAGGGGACCACCCCAATCTTGGACCTCAGCCCTCGTCTCAACTAATTTGCATGGTCTTTTCTTTTCCCTCCGTTCCTTTTCCTTCTCTTCATCCCCTTCTGTCCACTTCCTAAGGTGTGAAAGCCATGCTGAAAGGATTAAAGATTGGCTTTACGTCATTCCTGAATGTCCTCCCAGAGTCAACAGCATGGTTAATTGCCTAGCCCATATTCCTTATGAGGACCCAAAGGGGTTGACTGTTTCTTTTCCTCCAATTATTTCAGGCTCACCATGGCTAATAATAAAGATTTTCTATTCTTGTTAGGGGCACATTAGGGGTTGCCCCTTCATCGACTAGCCTATGTAAACTTGATTTCATTGGTTTCCCGATCCCTGCCTCTCCTTTGACCATGGTGCCGTCCATGTTGTTTAATGACAACTTTACCCATTCCGAACCACTCACCCAGGTCAATACTCAACCTTCAGAATACACCCCTTCCTCTCTCTTAACATTCTCCACTACATTTCCTACAGCACAGTCTACTTCATTGTCCACCCCCTACCCCCTTATTAGTAGTATTCATCCTTATTGTTCTCTCCACAATACTACTATGACAATGGATTTGCATCCGTCATTGACTGGTGTCAATCTTCTCTTTAAGGAACTTTTGTGTGTGGGTGTGAATGCTGGAGATGGACGGGGAGAGCCGGGGCAGCTCCCTCAACGGCTGCGGCCTGGGTAGGGCTGGAGTTGCTTGCTGTTGTGTCTTGATCAGGTGGAGGATCAGTGAGTGCTGAACTTGGCCTGGGTACCAGAGCTTAAATAGGGCTAAGCTGTGCCAGCTACCCGGGAGCGAGGAGAGCCTGTGGTCCAATAGGCGAGCCGTGAGGTGTCCGGTGTCAACCTATCAGGTCTCGGTATGCGTCTTCGAGAAGCTGCTGATGGTGAGGGCGAGAGGACCGGCTGATGGACCTGGACCCAACCTAGGGGAAGGTATGCTGTGCTGCTGGTTGCGGGGTCTGCTACACTACTTCACCCCACACCAGCCCATCTTCCTCCTGCCTTTGTCCTTCTACTGCTTCCACCTCCTCAAACCTTCTGAGTATTCTCTTTGGCTCAGCCAAATGAGGTCGATTCTTTGTGATTTATACTACAGCTCCTTACTCTGACAATACCCTTTTCTTTCAACCATGTCTCTAAAAATGAGTAGGCAAAGTTGATATGTCTTGTCCTGTCTGTCATATTGACCCCTTCCTTATCAGTGTCAGAATTGTTGGTGATAAGGTCAACCAGCCAAAAACTGTCGCTACACAGCCTGCTGCTCTGGTCATGTCACATATGCATGCCAATTGTGGTGGCACCCATACTATTTCATAGCTACCCTGCTTATAAGCTTTAATCTGAGGTAGCAGTTCAGATTGAAACTATGCCTCGTCAGGCCAGTATGGCGCCAGTCAGGAAGCATGGCGACAAGGTCTCTCTCTACCTATTCTAAAACTCCTTCATTCTGCTCCCCTCCCATCTTCTCAAAATGTCACAGCATATCCCCCAGTATCTCTGCCTTCTGCCCCAAACCATCCTACCTCTACTCCCCCAATTCCCAAGTCAAATTAATTTTCCAGTCTAAATCCAAATACTCCAGTCTCTACTACATCTCTAATGCCTACCCCTCCTCTTTCTCACTTTACCTGTCACACCAAGTAACCTAAACGTTCCACTCCATCTTCTACACCCTCCTCTTTCTCAGCTCCCCTCTCCTCCTCAGAAGAGAACCTTTGTTTACCAGACCTCTCCACCCAACTCCCCTCCAGAAATTCTTGAAGACATTCAAAACTTTCTAAACATGACCCACGAGAATGCTCCACTCCCTCATCCACCCTCCAATCTCTCTATTTCTATTCCCTCTATATTCAAAGTATTTGCCAATATGCATCCTCCTCTTCAAGTTCCCCCTACCCCTCTTCCTCCCACTCTCCCATTACACCCCATCCTCTCCTTCTCCACATATACCATTCCCTCTTCGTTTACCATTATCCTTACCACTCCCACCTGGATGCTCATGTTGATCCCTTCTGTTGCAACAGTGTCCTTCTCTGGATCCCTCCCCTTCTGACATTCTTCCTGATACTTCACCATCTTCCCCAGTCCCCGTATCTCATTCCCTGGATTCTTCTCCTACTTCTCCAACAGCCATCTCTACCCTATTACCCATTGATTGTTTCCCAATGGCTCTTTTGCCAATTTTCCTTAATGTTCCTATTCATTCCCTAGCCACAGATACACTCCATTTCATCCAAACACCCTACACCCTTTCTTCTTTTACTAATCTCTGGTCTACTTCATTTGCTCCTCCTCTTTACCCTTTTCACAACCATGCTATCCTATAACGCTCTATAATCTTTGACATCTAACACATTTTATCCTCCCCTTCTCCATCTATACTCTCCTCTTCCTTCTCCTCCCTTCTGGATACACGTGATACCATTTTGTCACAGCAGTGCCTTCCTGAATCCTTCCCCTCCTGATATTTTATCTCCTCCCTCAAATCCCTTGTCTCATTCCCAGGGTTCTTTCCCTCTTACTTCTCCGACAACCATTTTCGCCCTTATCACTCATCGACTGTTACGTCATAGCTCTTCCACACTGGAATATTTAAGGTCTCTGTTCTCACAGACCTGTATCTTCCATTTGATCTAATCACCCTTTCCCTTTGTTATTCCCTGTCTTACCTCATTTTCTCCCCCTCATTACCCTCATCCCTTTGTACCTGTTAGATACCATACTATCCCATGTACTGTATGAATTTTAACGTGCAGTCTCTTAAGTCATTAACCATTGTAAAATCATTCCCTGGCTACCAGTTATGGGGGTTATTAAAACAGTCAAATTTGGATTATCCTAGTTTCAGATGATTATTGTTTTATAAAAGATAAAGCATACAAATATAGAAAAAAATATGATGAAACTTGAGTATCACATACAGGATTAAGTCTGTATAAACCATGAAGGAATGACACATTCCATGATGTCAAGTAAATCCTCCAATTACACAATTCAAATGTAAGAGTTAATTTTCTTATGTGAAACCCCCACGATGGGAGAAGGTTTTAAGAGGTGGCACAATAAAAGAAGGTAAAACATGACAACAAAATTCCTAATGGCCAAAAAAAAAAAATAATAATAAATAAGAAAAATTAAAATTATGAGGATTACTTTATTTCTTGTTGTAACAAAATTAATCAGAGTACAGTTCCTAACAAAAACATTCATGAAAATCACATGAATAAAGACATTAATGAAGAAGAAGAAGAAAAAAAACAGAGCTGGTACTTGGTGTACTTCACAAAAAAGAAAATAAGTATATCCAATTATACAATTAAATCTGCCATAACATCTACAAGGAATTCCATCCTTTTCAGTAAATTCTTTGGAACGGAGAGGACCAAACAAGAAACTAATGCAAGCAAGCATAATAACAGAAGATTCATAATAATAAATTACTATGACCACAAACTAAGATTACAATGCATTCCACTTACAAGCAGAGGTACTTACAACTAAATAATCATCCACTTCTAAATTAATATATGTGAAAGTACTAATTGCTGCAATCAATAGAAAACTGCTCCCAAACTAACTGTGGTGTCTCTAGCAGTACTGATACCAAAACATGAAGGTAAAACAAAGCTGTAATTGCTGCAAATAGAGTACTATGTACTGCTCAGTGATACTTTGAATCTATTTGTACTATTTTTTAACAGGTACTGTTTGAGGTAACCCTAATAGTTTTGGAGTGGTCTTTCAAATGCTTGTAGTAATTGGTGCTTTTTGGTAAATAAATTTAAATGTGGAGAAGTCCCAAAGTAATGATGGGATGTAAAACTGTTTACACATTACTTTTGTATATATGCTATCACTCTATACAATGACTATGAATTAAATTCATAAAATTTGAAGGGTGGATTACATATAATTAAGACTGAAAAATACACAAAAAAGGCAACCATACAACACACTCAAAGTCTGGCCTCTCCCCAGCTCCCTATGAATGTTATACAGGACATAAAGAAGACTTGGGTACAAGTATTCATGAATGAAGTCCATTTTAAACATATCATGAATATACAATATATACAAAATATACTATAAAATTCCTTGAAATGTTGATAAAACATTTTTTTTTTTTTTGTAAAAATGCAGTTTGTTATTCCTAGTAAATGCTTGGTGACGTCATTACTACTGTTCAACTTTTACCCCAATATATAATTACCATTCCAAATTCTTGCTGTCATTATATCAATTTTGCATACATTAAATAAAATATAACCATCATTACTTTGAACAGGCAGACTTCTGTACAAAATCTGACTGAATAATAGTTGAACAGGCTTATATATAGCCAAAAGTACATTTATATTTCTTTTCCTCAAAGGGCATCACATACATGGGAACAACCCAAAATAAATCATAAACTTAGATACATTACTGAATGAATAAATGACATCAAATGGCTAGATCATAAACTATCCCTCCCTCTGCAAAACATAACTATATAGGCATTTTAGGAGTACCTGTATAGAGCTAAATCTGTCAATGGTTTGCATGCAAGGCTGAAAATTTACTTGCAGTAAATGCACGATAAAGTACAAAAATACAGTGTACCCTATTTTATATCTTATAAGATATTACAAACCAAATCAGTTTTAATCCTTCCCATACTTAAAAAAAGTCATCACATAGTTGGATAAACAAGTCAGCTAAATAGGCATCATATGAATCAACCCCTACAACATACACAGTCTTGTAAACAAACTAGTCTGTAATAGGTGTTGGGGTTTCTATAATGCTGATTGTTTTTAAATCTGCTAAAAAGCAAAAATCCCATAACTTAAAATAAAATTACCAAATGAAAATTCCTTTCATGTTCACACAGTACAATGAAAGTATTCATAATCTATTGCTGGTAAACTATCACTTCCTATATTTGTAGCTGAAAAATATGGGCAAACAACAAGTAAGTTTCTTTACGTATACTGAATAAAAGCGTTATGCTCATTCTTATAATCAAGCTTTTAATTTTCTTAGTAAACTTAATAGTAAATCATATACTACAGCCATACTCTATACATTTAAAATACAAGAAAACTAAGAGAAAGAAACAAGTGAAGCTCATGATCACCAAGGTACAGAAAATTGTACTGAAAGAAAAATCCTATGGTCATTGCGGTTGTGCAAAATGACAATAAGATTTATTTATTTGGTTTACACTTGGCTATCATCACACTTGATAGATATGCAAATATATAAAGGCAGAAAATATATATTTCTATAGTCAATACCTTGATGAAATAGACAAAATATTTATAATGACAAAAGCCTGTTTAATCTGCAATAAAAAAAAAAAAACAAAAAACAAACTTCAACTCAAGAACTGAATATCAAGTGGAAAACAACCTTCCTTTACATATTGTTTTTTCTGCAAACTGAAAATCTGAAAAGATATGCAATAGAAAAAATGCATCTGACATGGAATTTTCCAGTCAACTGAATTCTGCTCATGCCTGGATTTGTCTGTGTGACCCAAGTGAATAATCCACTCCCCTTACACAGTGACACTTGCATGCACACATACACAACAAATATACTTAGACACACACACAGAGCGACAGACAGAGACACAGACAGACAGACAGACAGACACAGAGACACACACATACACATACACATACACATACATACATATACACACACACACACACACACACACACACACACACAACACACACACACACACACACATACATACACACACACACGCACACGCACGCACGCACGCAAGCACAAACACACACACAAACACACACACACACACACAACACACACACACCACACACACACACACACACACACACACACACACACACACACACACACACACACACACACACACACACACACACACACACACACACAAACACACACACACACACACACACACACAAAACCTACCTCTAAAACAAAATCAGTAGATTACATAACAAACTTGCAAAGCTTTTAAAAGCACTTGTAGGTCAAGAACTGGCCACATCTGTAAAAGTATGATAAAAAAGCATTCACTGCCCTTACAACCTATTGCAGATAAAATTTGATGTTAAAATTGAACTAATTATTTAACACTTAAGTCCATACAAAAACTTATTGGTATCCAATTACATTTTGCCTGCCTTGTATAACCTGCTTAATAGATCTGTGCTGAAGTTCACTATTATTTCCAAGTTGTAAACTTAAATAATAGAAAGCAAAAAAGAACTATTTAAAAGCATTAAACACATCAGCTATATCAGCATCTGAAAGTAAATCAAACAAATGAAGCATGAAATCAGTGTCACT
Source organism: Penaeus vannamei (assembly GCF_003789085.1). Lineage (NCBI taxonomy): Eukaryota > Metazoa > Arthropoda > Malacostraca > Decapoda > Penaeidae > Penaeus > Penaeus vannamei. The sequence goes on along the minus strand of NW_020869660.1, from coordinate 87,371 downwards.
CTACAACTGTTTCTACATTTGTTTTCTATAATATAATGCTAATTCTTTCCTCATTTCAATGCTGCAGAGAGATCATATAAAACAGATGATACTGATAACTTATACCACGTCCTATCACTTCACTCAAACTAATGATGACTTCTATTACTATCAGGTCTCCACTAAGGAACATCATCTAATAAAGAGTATTATGTGAACACTCGCCATGCTTTATAGTTTCCCTTTCAAAGGACCAAAGACACCCTTCACAGAAGGTAATCATAACCACTATCTCCATCTTTTTTTTTTTTTTTTTTTTTTGCTTACTATAGTTCTAAAACAACACATATCAATATTACAGCATAAAAATATGCAAGGAATGTTATACAAATAGCACAGTGCCTCTTTTACCCTGAAATAGACAGACAGTTCAGATATCACACAGTTATAAATCAGGGTAGAATCAAAATCTCAGGACAGTTAAATAGGTGTGAATGATTAACTGCGATATTTTCTGATATGGTGTGAAAAGTGAAATGAAATTAAGATATGAATAGTGTGGACATTTCATGTATGAGTGTATGTATCTAAATGTCTCTAAATACGAAAGGTGACAAAATGTGTTACTAAATCAATCACTTTTTCAAAAAGAACAAATGAATGAATGAATAACTTATACTGTTAATGAAGTAGGTAAAAATGGCAAAGACAGGTAAATGAATTATAGATTCAATAACTAATAGGTGCTAGTCACTGAATATGGCACTGCACAATAATATGAGAGATTATTCAAGCAAATACAATACATAAGTGCAATACCTAAATATACTTTTTTATAGACCCTGAATGAAAATTGTGGGTTTTAACATACATTGAACAAATTAGTGTGCATGTACAATTATCAGCGAAATCAAGACAATCTTACAGTGACTGACTGTGAGTATTATGAGGTGAGTGAATTGGTTGTGAGCAGACTTGTCCCAGGTATTTTACTGAATACAAAGGCATCTCCTTCAACTTATAATGTTTTTCATTTACCATCTATTTCAATAGATACATACATCTATCTACCTATAGCACCAAGCTACACAACTTTATATCTCTATTCACAGCTCATAAATATGGTAAAGCAATAAGTGAACTGTATACCCAGTTCTACAGACCTTAGAGTACATCTTTCGAACTGAAACCAGACTAGATCAATATTCCATTTACAGAATAATTCTACTCAAAGCCTAAAAAATCTAAATTTAAATTAATAATTTACAAAATGTACTACTACTGCCTGCACAAAACATACCTCACTTAAAATAGTTCAAAATGCATAATTTAATTTTTTTCTGAATTCAATACATATCTCACCCTATGATATATAAAATCTAATTTCAAATCTGTCAGTTTTAGAAATATTCTACATTTCAACATATCCTATACACAATATTCAAAATAAATAGATTATTCATACTCAACCCAGTAATGACGGGTGTCCCATATGTGGGACACCCGAAAAAAATAAACATTGCCGGGCGTCCCGCCAGTGTGACGCTGTATCGGGGCTCGTGTTCTGACGCAGCAGCAGGCCGTGGCCAGCATGCAGGCAGAGTCCGGGCCAGCCCCTCGTGCCAATTTTGTAGCTGCCCGGAAACTTTTATTTTGGCTTCAAAATATACTGGCGATAATGGGTTAAGACTTTCCTCAAGCCATAATCCGTACGAAGAAGGACATTCACTTTCAGTAATCTCGTCCTAATTAATTTTGCGTTTTTCTCATTTGAATCTGCGACCCCATACAACATAAATATAAAATCATGAAGAACAAGCCACCAAACACTACTGAACCAGATCCTCTTGTATCCTGACTTCATTGGTCCGTGGTGGGTACACTGGAAAGTATAGAAAATAAAGAATGGTGATTTTTTAAACATAATTTTTATTAAATTCTTTAAAAAACTGTATGCACTAGGAGGGCATGTACATCCATGCTCACTCCAATGTAATTTTGAGTTTACTTGATTTTAAAGAAAATAATTTTTTTAAAATCTCTATTGTTGAAAACAATACAATCATCATCATTATCATCATAACTACAATAACAACAATAATGATAACCATCATCATTATAATCATAATAATCATATTAATGATAATGATGATAACAAAAAACAAAAACAACAACAATAACAATAAAAAGGAATGTGGTAATCAGGTGAGGTCAGGTAGGCCTATCAATTGACTCCTTGGTGACTATGTAATTGTGGAGCTACAATTGCTTAGAACTAACAATCTTCAAAAGACAGAGATGGCAGAATAACATTTAACAGTGAAGTCCCTAATATTAGAAAATAAGCACATTTAACCAGAAAGTAAGAAGAGTACAAAAAAATAGCAAAAGTACCCGAGTAACACCAGGCAAAGACTTCAGAACTCACCCTTTTCTTTGAGTCCTAAGCCAAAGTTCCTGTAACACTTGATCATAAGAATAATTAAGATCAAATGTACTATCAAACTTCCTGCACTGGCTGCGTAACGGCACTGAGCAATGATAGTAGTTTCATGTTTCACTGCAGTCTGTTGATAAGACAAATAAAATCATTAACCCATTCCCATTAGGAATGGTATGTACAAACATGCTGCGTCTACTGTAATTTCAGGTTATTTAACTGCGTTCCCACACAGATGGCTCCACAGGTGCTTAATCAATTACCTGTCTTCTCCCTCCCTCCCTCTCTCGTCATCCAGTTCTCCCATCCTCCTGTCCACCCGTCCTCCCTTTCCTCCCATTTCTCTGACAAAAGCCTCATAGTTACCTACATATGTAGGCATGGGTGGTCAAAGGTGTTCTTGGACCACTTGCCCAAAAAGGTGTTAATCAAATGTTTTACTAGTTTAAACTCTCATCTGTAACATAGCACTGACATGTTCACATTAATCAACTGATTATAATACACTAATGGGAACATAATGATCCTGAGAGCATATTTGGACACAGCATACCCTCATATTTACAAGTGAATCTAAAAAGTCATCTCAGCACAAACAGAAATAGAAATAGTAACAAGAACACCTACTTGCGTGATAGATAAGATGAGGTAGGCCACATGACCTGGACTGAGAACCATAGCAACACTGAAGAAATATCTGCTCTCGAGACGTAACTGTTAAGAAAAGGACAAACACTGTAGCAAGAGGAATAAAGCATTTCAATCTGATGTTCCTTCAAGAAATAGATGGTGATGCTTAGAAAGAGAGTACAAGATCATATATATTGAAAAATATACAAAACTTATATCCAATACTTCATGAGATATATAAATAGAAAGAGAAAGAGAAAGAGAAAGAAAGAAAGAGGGAGAGAGAACTTTGCATAAATGCCTTGGCTTGCTTCCTCAGGTTGTTAAAAAAGGGGCGGGAAGAGGGAGAAAATAGGAGGAGAGAGAGGGAGAGAGAGAGAGGGAGAGAGGGAGAGAGGGAGGGAGAGAGGAGAGAGGGAGGGAGGGAGGGAGGGAGGGAGGGAGGGAGGGAGGGAGGGAGGAGGGAGAAAATAGGAGGAGGGAGAGAGGAGAGAGGGAGAGAGGGAGAGAGAGGGAGAGAGGGAGGGAGGGAGGGAGGAGGGGAGGGAGGGAGGGAGGGAGGGAGGAGAGAGGAGGGAGGAGGGAGGAGGGAGGGAGGGAGGAGGGAGGGAGAGAGAGAGAGAGGGAGAGAGAGAGAGAGAGAGAGAGAGAGAGAAGAGAGAGAGAGAGAGAGAGAGAGAGAGAGAGAGAGAGAGAGAGAGAGAGAGAGAGAGAGAGAGAGAGAGAGAGAGAGAGAGAGAGAGAGACTGAGAGAGACTGAGAGAGACTGAGAGAGACTGAGAGAGACTGAGAGAGACTGAGAGAGAGACTGAGACACAGAGACACAGAGACACAGAGACACAGAGATAGATAGAGAGATAGAGACAGAGACAGACAGACAGACAGACAGACAGACAGAGAGAGTGACACACAGAGAGAGATACCATACAACAGAACCAAGCTTCCTATATTTCACTTACCGCTAAGTACGCAATGGTCGCCCACGCAAGTAACATTGGAGCCCCTACAGTTACAGTCAGAATTTCCTCAAGATCAAGCTCAGACAGCCGGTGATGCATAGCCATGATTACCACACTCCCCTGGGGATATGGTATAAAAGTTATGAAAGTTGTAGAGCAAATGTTTGTTTTTAAGAAAGCAAGATATATGAATAATGGTTCAAGAACAAAGCAATGTACTGCTTGTTAGAGTGAATATAAAAATGCTATGCACTCTGGTATTACCTATCATCACTCGCACATAATTTACTTGGCCTATAAAATAGAAATTAGTTATTCCATGGCCAAGGATTTACCAGGTCAAAATATGATATCACAAGTCTTGATAAATGTAAGATCATGTATATAAAATACCATCTACACACAAACCAGAAAACAATGAGCTTACCACAATCTGAATGTCAAACAGGATGAGGGTCACTGTTGTAAAAAGAACTCTACACATATCCTGGATGGAGCTATCTGCGCCAACAGTTCTAAAAATGAGGTTTCCCGACTGCCAGTAATTGTAGCCGAGAAAGGTCCCAATGGTGCCCAAACTGGTGCCAAATACGAGAGTCAGGATAAGACGTACCTTTATTCAAGAAAAAAAAGAAAAAGAAAAAGAAGAAAAGAAAAGAAAAAAAATTAAACCATATAGTTAGATGAAACAAGTGTATAGTTTTACACCCATATATGATACGTAGTGTATGAAAGATATTCTAATAATTCATGGTAAATGAATAAAGGAAAAAAAAAAAAAAAAAAAAAAATCATGTTTCATAAGCATTTCTATACTTACATTTTCAACAACTAATTAGTCATGCATTTCACCTTATTTTTCATGTCACTCCTACTATATATGGATAAAACATACAAAGAACAATTATCCATGAATATAAAAACATTTACATCCATCAATCTACATCATATTCATGTCACATCTACGTTTACATCTGCATAAGTACTCTATTTTGCTCTAGAAGTAGAAACAAAAGATAAATACCAGTTTGAAAGTATCAGAAGTGGAAGATTCCTTGGCATAATTAATCACAACGTAGACTATCAATATTATGCATGATGCTACAAAAGCAAGGACTTCAAAAGCTTGCTCCCGAAATACCCCATCTACGATGTATATAATACAGAAGGCTGAAAGGACAAAGTTTGGTGTTTATATCTTGTATCTACATCATTTACAACATATTTTTTTACATATATTTCATGTAAATTGATTTCCAACTGTTACATGGGAATCAAATTAAGAAACTTAGAACAGTCACCTTGTAGGGGACAATGTTGTAAAATATGGGAAAGAAAAATGTGATAAGAAGAGAGAATTATTTGTATTCTATACCTAACCAAGTCATTAATTTATATTCAAGTAGCCCATCAATTTTGTTAAACGGTAAGGTTTTATGTCATAGTTATATATCTAATAGATACATTTTTTCCCCTCATGCCTCTTTTAAGACATATTAAACTGCGAAGATTAATGCATATAGAAAATTATGAGTAAACCTCTTTCTCCAATATCTCATAAAGCTAACAATGAATAAACAGTAAGAAATGACAAAATGTTTTAGCCATATATAATCCTGACTGCTGGGAAGCATTAATATCAATTAGCATACTTCGAACTTCATCTTCAGTTTCAAAAATCTTATAAATTTAACCCAAATAACGAGCTATGTCTGGAGTTGGCTGTATTTCACAACAAATAGCATAAGTGGAAAAACACTAAATACAAGGCCTAAAAATAAAAAGATAAGGCCTTGTAATATCTGCAAAATCATAATGAAATGTCAACACTTGCATGCTAGGGGACCAGTAAAATACCATTCTAATACATATTCATCAAGCAAAAAAACGGAGTAAAGTAAGACCTCACTCTAGCCTCATACAAACATCCCATATCATTTGTTTCTTTGAAGAAAACATTGTGCATCTGAGATAATGAATTTCTTGATAAACCATAATAACTATTATTGTGCCTTTTATTTCTTTATGAACTGTTAACATAATACACAACTAATATAAAATAACAACCAATATTCATTCTTATCTAAAAGTTTTCATGGAGGTATCATGTATTTCTCTGCTTAATAATGTGCAAAATAAACATTCTTGCGAGATATGGATAGCATTCCCCATGTATGAGATTTATACTTTAACATATAACTTTACATAACCTTTTCCCTTTTTCACATTAAACTGGGGATTTACAGCATATTCATATTCTGTTAATAACTTCTGATCTGATATGTTATATTAAAAAATAAGTCAGCAAAATGGGTTCATAAAGGCAAACAAACATTCTCCTGAAAATAAGCTATACAATTGAGAAAGCTCAAAAAATCGTGCTGCAAGATATGTACAAATAAAAAAAGCTCTATATACATTTGCCAAGATGCATCTTACCTGAATGGAAAATGATTAGCATGGCAAACACATAATCCTGAGATCCTGGAGGCAGATAAAACAATCTGTATATCGCTAACCCAATTGTTCCTAGGGTCGACAGGAGACCACCCACAAGGAGAATCCATTCCAAAAATCTCAGGCTTTGGCACGTTCTTATCTAGAATGACAATTACAGTAATAAAAATAAAAAACCTACCATTAACTTGTCTTTTTTTCTTTTAATGGAAAAACAATTTGAACAAGTCTGTCTGGAAAACAAGTGAGATAAAATATGAATACCAGCACAAGAAAAAAGAACACAGATGACTCAATCAGATATTTTACTAAATCTACAAATATCAAAACACAGTGTATTAGGTACATTTCCAAATACTGTTGCCCGCATGGCCTGGGACCGTGGTATTCCAAGGTCTTCAAAAGTTATAGGCCTCTCTTGTCCCCATTCCGGCTCTTGTCCATAATTAGGTGCGAAGAGACTGCTTCCTTGAGTTGTCATTATGCAGTCTGCAATAAGAAATTGAAAACCATCAGAAGGATTCTAGGACAATCTTACAATGGATAATATTACCTATAATCATCAATGAACCTGTATATATATATATATATATATATATATATATATATATATATATATATATATATATATATATATATATATATATATATATATATATAATATATATATATATATATATATATATGTATTCATAAAAAAATCTTTAATATAAGGACCTTTTTAAGAATAAAACATCCATTTCATAAAATATTATAACTTTCCTATCTGACAAAGTTTGAACTCATTTTCATATCAATTAAAATAAAGAGTGCATTATTCAGGGTTTTCTAAAGTTTTCAAAGTAGCAGGCTACCTAGATCCAAATAGGGGGCTACCTTGTGCTGGGCAACGCCTGGCAAATTTTAAAAATGCGACCCCTCAGATACATTTTCTTTGCAAATGAAGACAGTGTTTTTGAATAAAATGCATAAAAGTAATAGATTTTTTCTTTATTGTCCTGCTATAAGTACCCAGTGATCAAAAGGCTGACAGACGGCGAATTTTCGCCGGGTGCCAGCTACTTTTGAACACCCTGATAACTGGGAAAACAAGAGGATTAAGATTAAAGAGAATGAAATTTCTGTTATATGCTGGATTACATTATGCTTCACAAAATCTTGTATATGATAATATCATGAACATACAATATCTATGCATTTATGGTAACCCATTAAAAAATGTCCTTTCAATTAAATTAACTATAACTTAGAAACTGAAATGCTACTGTGTTATTTTCTAAGTATGTAGCAGATTGTGTTAAGATGTTTGCTATGTTTCATAGGAAAATAATATCTACTAAGCAAAGTTCACTATCTAACATGACCATACAGCAATACTTTACTACTCAATCTATCTACTGTTCAACAATCCTGGTGCTATAACAGTAACATATCATGGTGGAAATTGCATGAATAATCACTACAAGCAATGAATGGGTCAATAAACATTAAGGAAATGATTAATGATCATAATAATGCTTCCATGGATATAAGGGTACTTATGGAAGTATTAGGTCATATATTAGACTATATCAATTTCATATGTTGCTCTCAGTACATAAATATAAATCTTTACTGATTGATGATTATTATGTATCATCAAGATTGTATTATTTTCACATAGACTAATGTTCATACTGCATTTACAACAATCTAAGCCCTAATGGTTAGGAAGAACAGGATGAAAAGCATCAATATATTTTGGCTGAAAAGAAAAACAGGAAGTAGACACATATACAAAGATATCCTACTCCCCTTAACCTGTCAAGACATAAGAATATATGCTCTATACATATTCATTATGATTGTAGAGCAAATGAAAACCTTAGGTCTGGTGACTCCCATGGGCACTGAGCTTTAGGTTTTAGAAAATATCCTAGCAATATTTAGTAACATCAGAAACATAACCAATATGCAACTCATAACATGTAATCCAAACAATATAATGGAAGTCATGTTCGTAAAGGTTCCATCACCTGTAATACCCTTTATACTGGGGTCATACTAAAGTTCCATGTGAGCCCTTGGAGTGTCAAGTGATGACTGCTGCCATGACTGAACATGGTGTGCTGCCTTTATGCCTAAGGTGCTTTGACAGAAGCAAGCAACACACCACAATATACAGTATATACATTCTGGCAAAGTAGAACTTGGACTGCCTCTCTATGTGATGATCCGATCCGCCTAAATATTTGTGAACTGTTGCAGTCTTCTGGGTAATTCTTGAACTTCAGCCTGCATCTTCCTGAGACAAAATTCCATGATCATAGCCTCCAAGCTTTGGGCACTCAGGCAATGGCCAGCAAATCTCCACCATGTATATTTGGTAAGACAAAGCTTAGAGTAATTCCTCATTTTATTGCAGATCACAAAGATATTAGAAGTTTGTTGTTTTGCTAATGTTAACCCATTCGTTCTGGCTGTCACATATATGAGACACCGGAAAAAACAAACATTGCCGGGCGTCCCGTCAGTGTGATGCTGTATCGGGGCTGCGCTCCGAGACAGCAGCGGCACACAGCCGGGCGGGCGGACAGACTCAGGGGAAGCTCCGTCCGCTGATTTTTGTAGCCCCCCGAATTTTTTTATTTTGGCTACAAACTGTACCTGGCGTGAGTGGGTTAAGAAGGCATGTAGGTCATGGTGAGCAATTGTCACTATGAGTGTGTCTTTGATAAGTGACTGTGGGCTTATCTTTCCTTTATACAGTTAATCTTTTTTAGCTAATAGTGTCTTATCTTGTCCTTAAAATAACTATCTTAGGTGATCTCCATTACTAGTCCTTTTCTTCAAGATTTATCAGAACTGTATCTTACCATGGCACAGAAAAGCCTGGAGCTCCAACAACTACTTAACACCACATCATGCTAGCACTTGCTAATGCTAATTTTGATTAATTTTGTTGAATAGATCATCATCTGAAAATTCTTCATAAATGGTATCAATGAATTCTTTATGATGTCTAGTGTGCATTCATATCGATAATGCCATACCCTTTAAGTATGGAAACACAAAATATGCAAAGGAATCTCTGGGATTCAATCATATGGTATCTATTCACTTGTGTCAAGAAGGGGCCACAACCTCCTAGCCCCCAATTTGAAATATAAGATCTATATCACATCTGACGTACAGATAACAACCCAGACAGGTCTGAGTGACATGGCTCATGAGTGACATCATCACTCAGCTGAGGTGAAGGCTCTGTGAGGCAAACATCCCTCACCACTAGCTTACGCTCAAATTACACTGAGTTTCCTACTGATAACCTTGTGCTTTCTGTTGATTCCACAAACTATTACTACTAGATTTGTTTAGCAAACATAGATAAACATCAACTGATATCATATTACTTGAGTTTACAAAT
>NW_020869660.1:67500-72500 GCF_003789085.1 Penaeus vannamei | reverse complement strand
TTTTACAAAACAGGTATTTTTCTGTCCCTGATTTTTACAAAACGTATTTTTCTGTTCCTGATTTTGACAAAAAATAAATATTTTTCTGTTCCTGATTTTGAAAAAAAGGATATTGTTCTTCTCATGATTTCAACTAATAGGATAATTTTCTGTCCCTGATTTTGACACTCCCCCCTCACCCCCACTAAAAAAAGATAAAATAAAAAAGACAAAATAAAACATGATATCCTGCCCCTGATTGTGAGAACCCCACTCCCCCCAAAACATATTTTCATGATTTCAACTAAAAGAATATTTTTCTGTCCCTGATTTTAACCCCCCCCAAAAAAAAAAAAAAAAAAAAGAATCATGATATCAGCTAAAGGGATATTTTTTCTGTTCCTGATTTTGAAAAAAAAAAAATGTTTTATGATTTTCAACTAAAATGATAATTTTCTGTTTCTAATTTTGTCAGATATTTTATTTCCCTGATTTTTACTGAAAGGACATTTTTCTGTCCCTGATTTTGAATAAAAAATATTTTCTGTCCCTGATTTTTATTCAAAGGATATTTTTCTATGATTCTTCTTTACTAGAACGATTTTTTCCAGGATTTTAACTAAACGAACAATTTTCTTCCTCCCTGAATTTACGAAAATGACATTTTTCTTGCCCTGATCTTGACTAAAAGGGCATTTCCCTGACTTTACTAAAATAACACTTTTCTTCACCCAATTATTCATTCTTATTCTTATCTTATTTTCGTAATTTTTCTTCAGATGACAACACACACACACACACACAAAATAGTAATATTTCCTAAATCTACAACAAACGTACTTCTCAAAGACAAGTAAACACTCGAAAGGATTAGAAAAAGAATTTAGCTGTCAGTTCAGTGAGTATATTTCTAACAAATTTTCATTACATCTATTTCGAAATATCACAGGTAGCTAATTCGACACGAAAAAATCAATCATGATCTTTGGTTAAATACATTTTCAAATAGATGGGCATTTAGCCACAAACAAACGACTTACAAAAATGTCTACAACGAAAATTGGTCGACAAGTAGAATACGTTTAACGATGTGAATAAAAACAGGACCTAAAAGTAGATTAAAAAGAAAAGTAGAATACGTTTAACGATGTGAATAAAAACAGGACCTGAACGCAAAATGTGTTGATGATTAGATAAAACAGTTTATTGATGATACGGTTTTACGTCACGAACTCCCTCGTAAGGGCTAGGACGGTGTCTTCTGTAAAAGGACTTTGGATCTGGCAGCGAGGGACCGTTATACCGAGTGCATGTCCTTGCTCAACTCGGACCTTGATCAGGGTTCGAACTCACGCCCTTGGAGACCTTATATTTATGAGGATGAGACGTATTAAACACAAGGTGCAGTGTAGATGTCTGTAAATATAACGAATGGGTCTTTAAACCTTTTCCATTGCCATTTGCTTTGAGGTGAAAATTCTTGTGTTCTCTAAGAACTTAAAGTTAATGCTGTGTTGTCTGTTTTTGTGAAGAGGTTCCCAAGTTTGCTCACAGCAGTCTTTCATCTTTATTAAAAAAATAACAAATAACAAAGAAAACTTAAGCGCATTAACAATACTTAAAAGTTACATTTAGTCATTTCGAAGATAAAAAGAGATAGAACGCATTAACTTTTCGAATCTTTTTCTATCTGCGAAGCGTCCGTGCGCTTTCTCTGCGCTCGGAAGAAGTCGTCGATCTGCTCCAGGGAGAGTCCGCGGGTTTCGGGCACCGAGAGGCCCACCACCGCCGCCATCAGGAGGCACGACCCCGCGTACAGCCAGAAGACTCCGTGCTCTCCGATGGTGGAGACGCTGGCGGGGAAGGAGTGGGCGGTGGCGAACATCCCCAAGAAGAAGAAGATGTACATGAGGGCGGCGCCCACGGCTCGGACGTTGGTGGGAAGAAGCTCTCCCCGAAGGAGGCAAGTGGCGGCCTCCAGCGCGCACACGAGAGGCATGTACAGCAGGAGCACTGTGAGCGGCAGCCACGTCAGGTGGCTGAGGTCGGCGCTCTGGTTCTGCAGGTAGAAATACACCCCGAACACCGTCAGGCACACGGAGCAGGCGACGCACGTGGCCAGGACAATGGCTTTGCGGCCCACGCGGTCCACCAGGAGCAGGAAGGCGACGGTGCCTACGACGCGGATGCCGCCCACCAACATGGCGCTCGTGTAGGCGTCCACTCCTGTGTTGGAGGACTTTAGGATCGTCACGACATATGTGGCGATGGTTATGTTGCCAGTAAACTGCAGGATGAACATGAGGAAGGTGAGCAGCACCAGACGCCGACTCACAGACGGCTCCCTCAGCAGTCGCAGCTGGTCCTTGGTGCCCATGGTGCTGCTGGAGGTGCGGTCGATTTGCTCGGTGATGGCGCTGAGCTCGGAGGAGACGTCGTAGCGCGGACCTCGGTAGAATTTCAGCGCCTTGTGGGCCTCCTCCAGGCGCCCGCGGGTCACCAGCCACCGGGGCGAGTTGGGCAGGAAGAGCAGGCCGATGAAGGGGGGGATGGCCGTCACGAAGCCGCACACGAGGCTCACGTGGCGCCAAGACAAGCCCGTGCTCCCGACGACGTAAGCGAACAGGAAGCCAAGCTGCCTGGCTGTGTCGACGAAGCCAGCGAACCGGCCTCGCACGGAGGTGTGGGCCACCTCTACCACATAATTATTGGCTGCGGCGCCAGCGAGGCCCTGCGCCACTCCCAGCAGCGTGCGCGCCACCTGCACCATCCACACAGCCGGAGAAAAGGCCAGAGCCAGCCACAGCGCCAGCGATAAGGGCATCGCTATCAGCAGAGTCACTCGCTGACCCAGGCGCAGATTCAACGCTCCGCCCACAAGGGATCCCACGATGGCGCCGATGTGGACTAAACTACCTGTAATGACGAGGACGTGGTAATTTTGACTTCATACGGAGCCACAGGAAGAAGAGAATGCTGTGTATGTTTCGTGACACAAACGAAACTAACAGTAACAGCGTTTCCAATCCAAGATTTAACGAAGGAAAAACAAAACTCTGACTTGTAAGTGAACTTCAATACAAACAACAAATGCAGCAAGGTGTACAATCATATAGAATGTAGCAATATCACAGTAGAACAAATAAAAAATGGGTTTTATTCCGTGCCAGTATTTCATTTCAGTTATGATTAGTAAATTTAACTTTTTACCGTTAATGACTCACCAAAAAGCGCCACCTGTGCTGTGTCGAGAAAGATGTCCTCCGTGTTCGGATCCGTGAGTTGCGGCAACGTCACCCCAGGAAGGCCCACGATCGTTCCAATTGCTAAGTGCGTGAGAGAGGCCATCACCACGCCCAATGCCTGTAGATGGAAACGAAGAAAAGTTACAGAAATGTTATTAGTAAGAATTACATTGTACGCTTCAGTAGACAAAGTGCCTATTGAAAATCTACTGGACTGTTCATGTATTTGCCTGGATTCAATATAGAAATGTAAGATTAAAAAACAAATATTCAGCTCTGTCAACATACTGGTCTAACAGCACTGAAGTGACATGACTCATCATGTGATGGTATTTTAAGCGAAGACAAATATACCATGGTTTATCCATACGGAAATGCATTCGTTTGACATTAATCCTCCATTATCAACATGAATTTGAGGACATTTTCAGTGTTGATAGGGAAGTCTTAACAGGAACTGAATAAAGTATTGCATCTTAATTAGTCAAGTTATCCTCATGACTTAAGAGGCGCCCTTTTACTTATCTGTTTGGCCTGTAAGTTCTTGCTGGTCTTAAAGGAACGCTTGTTAATTATACTCATAAAAAATACCTGGAGTCATGCTCGGTTCTACTTAAAAAGTTGAATTTCCTCGATCTTTTTTTCTCCAGTCTGTTTATTATGCAATACAACAAACATGTTGCTGAGCTTTGCATTACTCAGCATATACTCGAAGACGAAGTTGACATTATTGTTGTCTCTATCTATTCTTGTCTCTTTTCTATATATCTGTATAATTATCTTTATGAATATTTTATCTAAATATATCTGTCTATTTATATACATATTTAACGTGCGGTTATTGCACTTCCTCTCGTGTGGTGCAAGAGAAACCAAGGATGGGGGATACCTGCCTAAATATAATCTGGCGCAAGGACTTGATTAGTATAATATTACATTAGATTTCTTCGAGTTTCCGATTTTGTCTTCATAGTACTTATTTCTGACCTTGCGTGGTTGAGTGTGAGTTAACTGAATGACTAATTTCTTTAGTCTTGCCTGATGTAAGATCAAACTCCAATACGCATGGTAAGTCAAATTCCTTTCTAAAAATAAGCAAAGCAAATCATATTAGTATTTGGGTGCGCAACGTAAAGAAAAAAAACCTAGAAATTAATAAAATACAATATACACGTTGTGCACAAGGAAGTCCACCCCAAAATGATGACGTCATCGAACCCGGGGAGAGTCCCTACACACAACACAGCTTCTGCCTGAGGGGACGGAGCTGGGTTCGAATAAGGGGGAGGGGCTACTCACCTCTGCATACCCTTTTGGCCTTGCAACTAAATGTTCAAGTCTTCTTTCTTATTTCTCTTATGATGTACGATTTATAACATACTCGACATGTATTTAATGCGTTTGCAAAACAGTGGTTAGCGAGACGATAACCACGAGCCTAAAATTATTACAAATTACTGGATTCCGAGTACCGATCTTATTACTAAAGGGTATTCAACTTACTGCTTGTGATGCATGTAATGTTACAAGAACCGACCAAACGAGGGCCGCAACAGCCACGTGACTGGATCGACGATCGACCAGAGGCTGAATGATAAGAAATTTCTCAACAATGAAATCGTAAAATCCGAAAAAGAAAACGTGACTCGGTAAATGTGACAAGGGAGAGGGCGGGAAAAGTTTTTTTTTGTTTTTTATTATTTTAACCGAGGGTGCACATGACTCGGTCCGAATTTATTATCGTCTACTGAAACTCTTCGTGGCAACTGGTTCCGA
>NW_020869660.1:60000-62500 GCF_003789085.1 Penaeus vannamei | reverse complement strand
ATATATATATATATATATATATATATATATATATATATATATATATATATATATATATATGTGTGTGTGTGTGTGTGTGTGTGTGTGTGTGTGTGTGTGTGTGTGTGTGTGTGTGTGTGTGTGTGTGTGTGTGTGTGTGTGTGTGTGTGTGTGTGTGTGTGCGTGTGTGTGTGTGTGTGTGTGTGTGTGTGTGTGTGTGTGTGTGTGTGTGTGTGTGTGTGTGTGTGTGTGTGTGTGTGTGTGTGTGTGCGTGTGTGTGTGTGTGTGTGTGTGTGTGTATGTCATTCATCTATTTTTACAGTCAATTTTCTATATTATTAATTTATTGATTTATTAGTTTAAGAATTTTTTTGCACATACGACCACCATGTAGTTCATTTCCTTTACGAATTTAATCGTACCCATATCTTGACCACAGATATTCTGGAGCTGATTTGTAGGAAATAGTGGAATGTTCTTCACAAAATCCAGAACAGTTTGTTCGTTCCGACAAAAGACCCTTTTCCTAAACATCTGTGCTCAAACGTTGTCTATTCTTACAAATGTTCTAGTTGTAACGCTAGATATATAGGCTCAACAACAAGGAATCAAATAATGAGATATTGCGAGCACAAAGAGGTCTATTATCGGACATTATCTCCACTATCCTCTCCTATGCACTCACTAATACGAGATCGTTTTCTTGAAACAAATCATGAAATATAACTAGATGACTTCACATTAATAAGAAAAACAGAAATAAAACTAGATGACTTCACATTAATAAGAAAAACAGAAATAAAACTAGATGACTTCACATTAATAATAAAAATACGTTATAAATGATTTAAGATTTTTAGAGTCATTGCTAATGAAATAAAACCTGACATAAATAACAATGAAAGTTCAGTTATTCTTAATACTGTGAAATAATTTGCACGGGTTACACCCCCTCCCTCCCTCACTCACAAACGCCACCTACAGCGGACATCCAGGCATTCAGACTTTCGTAAACTGTCGTGATTTCTACATGACCCAGACATATACTCCACATTACACCTATGGAGAAAATACGTAAACAAAATTCCCTTTTTTATGCTTCTATCTTTGTCATTCATCCATGTTTTAATTTTTGTGTTACTGTTATTTTGTTTTTGTTCGCGTTGTAATTGTATATTCGGTATTTGTATACATAGGTTTATACTGTATTTCTCTGTATTTCACAGCTCTTGATGTCCGAAAGCCTAAGTAATGAATGAATAAGCACATGATGTGGTTTCCTGTTGTCCTGGTCCTCCTGTTTATCCTGTGTGTGTGTGTGTGTGTGTGTGTGTGTGTGTGTGTGTGTGTGTGTGTGTGTGTGTGTGTGTGTGTGTGTGTGTGTGTGTGTGTGTGTGTGTGTGTGTGTGTGTGTGTGTGTGTGTGTATGCATATATGTATCCTGTCTTAAGATCCTTATGTTCATTTAAAGAGCCTCTACATAAGTACATAAATATCTTCCGCTCTGGACGATCAATTGCCTACGCACTCACAAACAATATGCAATTCGCCGGTCATATGATACACTACATATGAAGTCAAGCATGAGATTAACACGTCTTACCGTCGTACTTCATCCCGAGGTGTGGAGAAATACTCGGATTTGCTTTCGAGTCTGAGTTGCCAAAGTGACTGGCTGCCCATGCCCACTTCTCTCTCTTCGACTCATGCTGACTGGCAAATGGTGAAAGGTAAGCAGTTTTTTTTTAAATATTCAGAGCAGTGGTTTCCAATTTTTTTCTAGTGGTTACCCACTTTTCTTACAGGATACTAGGCATAACCCATAAATACAGTGAGTACAGTCCTACACTCATTAGGTCCACATAGAAACCACTCTAGCAATTCCTGTAATTTTATTGATTCCATGCAAGTGATTTGTTATTTTGTGAAGTAGTTAGTGATAAAGACATTTGAAATACTATACACACATCAAATCCTCAGATTATGGGCCCCTGCATTCTACTATGTGGCCCACAGTTTGGGAACCACTGATTTAGAACATCCGTTGCTTGAAGACTTAATACGAATCATTAAAATCATTTTTTGATCCGAGGGAGAAAAAAAAAAAAAATGCTCAGTCATTGTTACTATGATTTTTTTTCTTGATTTAAGAGTAAAGGCCTTGAGTGTGTCTGTGGTCTATCATTGTCTGGGGGTCATGGAGGCTCATGGCGAGCAAGTATGGCACTGGATAAAGGGTTTTTGAAATAGAGATCAGAATAATATCATGATGTTGCAGACACATAGTGACTTTGCAATACTTGATTATTATTAGGACAAAGGAAATCATCAATAATAACACAATGCGTTTTGCTTTAACATAAGGAAATTGTAAGGTCGAAATGTTAAGAATCCAATTTTTTCTCACGGGAAAAAAAATTCTCATGATTTTTGCCATGAATTTCATTGGACATAACTGCGTGACGGGGATAACGACGAAACAAACAATGGTAACATTATATGGTTTTAACAAGCTTTGTAT
>NW_020869660.1:50000-52500 GCF_003789085.1 Penaeus vannamei | reverse complement strand
TAAACGTCCAGTACAATAAATATCGAGATTGAACCAGAGGCGGGGCTTCCATGGTGGCACGGGGGCGCTCACCCCCCCCCCCCTTGCAATCTGATTGGCCACCCCGTGTGCCCCCATCCCCCAGTGGTCATTGACTCGTCGTAATGTCAATTATTGCGCAAAGTTCTTCACCGACATCCACTTGGTAAAAGTAAACCCGGCAGATTTAATGTGGCCAAGAAAAGCAAGAGGAAATCATAATTAGTGTGTAACTGTTCAACATAAATATTGCAGAAGGCGACCTTAATTTTTGTTACTTTTGGACGGCCAACCCAGATTTATTGTTGTTACCTCCTGTGCTCCCCACCCGAAAATTCTCTAGACCCGCCCCCGGAGTAAACATAATCAGAAATAAATACTAATAATATACATGGCCTACTGCTATATACCATGTACCTTGTAGAAAAAAAGACTGGTCAAGGAAAAACAAACAAAAGAAAACAAAAAAACAAAGAGCTTCAACGGTTAACCAAAATGACCTTAACGGATGTGTTCCCCCAATAAATCAAACGGTTAGGTTAACCCGCCAATTGCTCTGTCGACGCGCCCGTTAACACAAACACCGTCGTGCGTATATATATATATGTTTGCGGTATACGATATGATATAACTGGTAAATGAACACACACACACACATAGAAAGAGAGACAGACAGACAGACAGACACATAGACAGGAACAGTGAAAGATATATATATATATATATATATATATATATATATATATATATATATATATATATATATATATATATATATATATATATATATATATATACACACACACACACACACACAGAGAGAGACAGAGAGAGAGAGAGAGAGAGAGAGAGAGAGAGAGAGAGAGAAACAGAGAAGAGACAGAGAAGACAAAGACAGAAAGGCAGACACACACACAGAAAGAACAAAAGAAAAGAGTTTCAACAATTAGCCCTCCCACATAACCATAGACAAACCTCTAATACACGTAATCCAACATGTACCTCATCTAAAAATCCCTCTGCATTATTATACACATCATTTATCACGCAGACTATACACAACCGCCAGTCTGCCAACAACCCTGTCTTCCGGATCGCTCCCAGGTCTAAACAGCAATTCATAAATGTTATACTCTGTGTCGTGACCTTGAACACCCCTAGTCCAAACAGATCACGGGCAGGGGGGCAGGGGGTAGGGGGGAGATTGATGTCCTTCTTGGTGGTCTGGTTGGTTGTGCGGTCACACGTACAGTGGCGTACGTAAGTAGATATGGGTAATTGTGCGTGTTATTGCACGGTTAGGGATGGGATTCATATTCCATAGGGGAGGAAAAATGGATAGGGAATTAGAGAGTGTTAGTAAATAGATGGATATGAACACAAACACGCGGGCTGTATATGTATACACGCATGTGAGAGCGCAACACACACACACACACACACACACACACACACACACAACACACACACACACACACACTCACACACACACACACACACACACACACACACACACACACACACATACACACACACACACACACGGGCGGCGGACGTACTTTTACATAACGAGCAAACGCACACATAAACAAAAATGGAACATAACTGACCTGGTATATTTGTTCACGTTTTTCTCTTCGCATTAAAAATCTCGTAAAACTGACGACTTCTGTTTCGGGACAAGTTAAGATCACTGGAGACTTTTTTTCCTTCACAAAGAGAGAGAGAGAGAGAGAGAGAGAGAGAGAGAGAGAGAGAGAGAGAGAGAGAGAGAGAGAGAGAGAGAGAGAGAGAGAGAGAGAGAGAAGAGAAGAGAAACATACAGGCAGATTGTCAGAGACAGACAGACAGACAGAGACAGGACGAGCGAGCGAAAAAGAGAGAGAGAAAAAACACAGACAGATACACAGAGAGAGTAATAAAAGATATATAGATAGAGAGAGAGAGAACAGACAGACATATAGATATATATATATAGATAGATAGGGGGACGAGAGAGAGAGAGAGAGATAGACAGAGACCGACAAAGAGGGAGAGAGAGGACAAAAAAATGAGAGGAATTTCACTGGCGCCATATAGTGTCCGATGTGGACTGACGTGAAAGCAGAAGAGAGAATTCGACATGTGTTCCTGAATCGGTTTAGATTGAAAGGATTGTGTAAACAAACAAGTCATGCCTTCTGCTTCCAGTCTATTTCTCCGTCTCTTTTCCCTCTATCTATTTCTGTAACTCTTGTTCGTACCTGTCTATCAAACTATATATATATATATATATTATATATATATATATATATATATATATATATATATATATATATATATATATATATAATATGCACACATACATATAAATTTGCCCAAGGTACATCTTGAACAAATACACATTTATATAGAAAAATATCGTTAGGAAATCACGCTAAACATTCTGATACTTGCAACGATCTTTTTTAAATACAGCTATTAACGCTACGAAACTGTTTGT
>NW_020869660.1:37500-42500 GCF_003789085.1 Penaeus vannamei | reverse complement strand
TACACATAGTGTCAAATGCTTTTGTTGATTAGAGTTCAATTCTATGAAACACAGACACATGGCGTCTGACCTATGATACTGATCTTTCATTGTTCTCTAATCTATTACCAGGGCATGTGTATTATTCTTTAAACGAATTGAAGGTTCTTACTACAAACATGGATTAAAACATCGAAGACGCTTCAATAAGCTAAAGTTTTCCTCAAGTACTTTAAGGGTCTTTAGTAAGAATTCCAACTCAGTCAAGGTGAATGCGCCGTCAGCCAATGTCAATAAGCACCAGAGAGTGACTCTCGAGAAGAATGTCCGATAGAAAATTCACAGCTACCTGCTATCTCCCACCACACACACTTTTTATATTCTTTCTTTCTCTCCCTTTCGCTTTATATCTATCAATCATTCTTTATCTATATACCTAACTTGTTATGCATCTGTGTATCTATTTGTATACATCATTTACACACGCACAGCTTTATGATTTCGGTAAAGCAAATTCCTTGCAAAACGCCCACGCACAAAAGGCTTAGGATAATTAACGTCGCAGCTATAATTAGCAGAAGATAAACAAACCGTGAGCCTCTTTGTCTGTGCCACTCTGCCCTCCGCCACTGGTCCGCGCTCGCTGTTCTGTGCGCCTGCCCATTCGCGCACCATACCCTACCTTACCCCGGTGCCCACTGTCCCGGTTCAGTTCCTTGTGCAGCGGTGGCGGGGCAGGGGAGATCGTGTCCAAGCTATGAGGCACGCAGTGTGTGTTGCGGCGGAGTGACTTGCGCCCAGGAACCGTAGCTGTAGGCACAGGTAGGGCCCGAGGAGTGAAAGTAGGCCTACTACACTGTCGATCGGGAACGCAATGAATGGGTTATATTCACGAAAGGACTGAGGGCGCCTTCGCTGCTCCTCTGTTTTACTCTAATTCAGGCCAAGCAACTTAAGTGGAGCGTGTGGTAGCGCGGGCTGATGTCCGTTCATAACCGCGGACCCAAGTCGTGGGGTTTGCCAAGGAGATCAAATTCCGCTGCACCATAATTAATAACAACTAATTGCGGTTCGAACACGTGTCTTTAGCCTTCGAATTAACTACGGCCGCATTCGCCACGTGTGGAAAATGGATTCATAAATGGAATTTTCGGTACGTGTTCGGCGACAAGGTCAAACCCAAAGGTGTCGCCGTGTAACGCTTTGATGGCCGTGATATTGCTCTCACCGCAGCCACTTCTACAGGCGAGTCACCTTTGTCGGTCGGCCGTCATATTGTACGAGTTTTTTGCGTGACGCTGATTCCTCTTGAGGTAGATAAGAGTTGTTTAATTTCCCTGTCTGTCTTCTGCTGCCTCAGAGGACATACATATTCCCCTCGCGACACATCAGATGACAGCGAGCAAAAATATTACTTATGTTTGGTACCTTTAACTATTGACTTAGAATCATGTAACAAAAACTATCTTTACAGCACCTTTTCAGATGATTACGATTAGTGAATATCATACACTTTGTTTACCAGTCTCGAAAAGTTGCCCAGAATGTAATAGCAGCGTTTCGTGTTTGCCAAAAGTTATACCTGGCTCTCCTCACGCTACGTAAAACTCTCCCAGGCGTGCATGATAGAACCCAGTAAACGCCACCTGTTGATAACTTTTGATAAACCTCTGGCATAACAACGTGGGCAAATTTACACGGAAGTTTTATTCTACCGTTTCACACTTTTATTCCTGTTAATGAGTTCGCCACCGATGTTGTTCGTTAATGTTTAGTTTACATTAAATTTGCAGTCACAGCGTGTGGCTTAGTCAACAAATCAGCTTAATAAAATTAACACATATTTTTTCCTCTGTCGGCCTTGAGTGAAATGCAGCTTAACTCCGTTTAATCTCCCCTTCGCTCCCTTTTTCCTTTTTGTTTTTCTTTAAGTTCTCATTCTGACTCTCCTCTTAACCACAGCTGAAAGGCAAAGACGCGGTCCTTTTCTGCATGACGTGTGACTGACATCTGCTCCGACCTTTAAAAACAACCCCCCTCTTTCTCTCTGTTTTTCGTGTGTGCGCACAGCCATGCATGTGCACGTGTATGTATGTGTACCTATGTATGTAGCCACACGGCGCATGATGATTTCCTCCTAAGTAAACGTAAACAGTGACTAGAAAGTTTGCCTTGTTAATACATTTCATTTTCATGTTGTGCAATTTCGTATTTGTTAATACTATTTACTATGAAATAGATGCAAAGCTAATATCAACAGATTATACCTATATCATTTTTTCTTTGTCTCTGTTATTATAGTATAATATGTTCATTCTTTTGATTGCATGTATTAATTATACCAAATATTTGTCCTAATACACGTTCATAACCTAGTCAATATCTTTAATAAGTGTTGTGCAAAACATTTTCTATCTCCGACATACGGTTTCGAATAAAATCCAGACAGACTATTCACTTGTAATAATATTTTCACATTTCATGTTTTATGTCAATGCAGTGATACAGAACTTTTGTCGAGCCGTTAAAACCGTTAGAGAGTGAAGGATGAGTGAGAGTGAAAAGGGATAAAGGGAAATGGAATCCTATGTTCAGTTCACTTCGCTCTGGCCTCTATGTCTCCGTACCGAGGTTAATCTGTGATGACTAGTGGACTCCAGAAATAAAACAGTTAGCAGGGGGTACAAGTAAGGTCAAGCAAATATACATTCATGCATACAAGCACACACACACGCATACATATACAAACAAGCATGCATGTGGCCGCGCGCACGCACACGCACACACACACGCACACACGCACGTACACGCACATACACATGCACATGCACATGCACATGCACATACACATACACATACATACGCACACACGCACACGCACACGCACACGCACGCACACACACACACACACACACACACACACACACACACACACACACACGCACACGCACACGCACACACACCACACACACACACACACACACACACACACACACACACACACACACACACACACACACACACACACACACACACACAATCCCTAAAAAAATAAGGGAAAGAACAAGAATCCAAAAAGGGGAAAAAAACAAGAATCAGCGAAAAAACACACACACAAAAACATGAAACGATCAGTTATCTGGCCAAGAAAAACGATAATAAAAAAATCCACTTTTCACAGTCGCGACACGAACTGTGTGAGCGAGGTAAACACAAGGAGAGAAAAGTTTACATCTTCGGGGAGAAAGTTGACATTGAGTTAGTGGTTGTTCCGGTGCCAGGTAAGCAATGTGGGCGATTTATCTTGCAGAGCGAAATACGCAACAGGAGAGAGAATCAGTAATAGATTATCTATCTTTGTAAGACCCTTTTGTTCGATTTTTAACAATGGGGAGTATTTACGAATTGGTATAGTTTGTACTACGTGAATTACCTTGAGTCGTAACACGCTACGTTTACGTTAACGGTCGCGTAGGTATCGCAAATGTAGCGATACTTGCTAAGATATCTATCTACGAAATATTTAATGGCGAAATGATATAGATTCGGTGACTAGCGAAAAAAGTGAATAATTTTTAGATGCTTTTTGGATCTGCTGGATCAGCTTCTTGGAATTATTATTATTATTATTAATTATATTATTATTATTATTATTATTATTATTATTATTATTATTATTATTATTATTATTATTGTTATCATTATTATTATTATAACCTCCTCCTCCTCCTTATTCTCGCTATCATCCTCATCGTCACTATCATCATCATTCCGGGTGGTTATCCTTCTAAATTCCTTGACAAAATTTCCTTGTCAGATTTTCCGTAAACATGCCACTATAAAACAGCACAACATAAAAAATATCAAAGGAAAACACACTGAAAACTCCCATTGCCATAAGATGCACGAGAAAACAACAAAAGATTATTCCTTATATTTGTAAGAACTTGTCAATAGGTAAATATTTCATTAGTAAATACACACACAAAACTCCACCACTCGCAAGTCCTCAGTCTCGCCTCTACTTATTTCTCTTTAATTAATATTTAATACTTCTGATGGTCCATTTATATAAAAGATTGCTCGTTGTAAACAATTACAATTAGGGTCACGGTATAATTGTTAATCATTACATTTCAAAATCTAATTACAATTGCGTTCTCTGGCTTCTTTTGCTAATTAGGTTAGCGATATACAGCTCATTCTTATTTTATGATAATAGTGTAGCACACGATATGGAGCTGGTAAGCGAAATATTTCATTATTGTTGTTATAATAATAATAATGATAATAGTGATAATGATGATGCTGATAATAGTTATAATAATGAGGATAATGACAATCACTACCATTGTTATTAACACTATTCTTTTTATCAATATTTTGTCAATGTTGGTTTTGTTATATTCATCGCTACTACCATCACCATCATCATCACCTTTATTTTCATCATTATCATCGCTATTATCTGTATCAATAACAGTATCAGTACGAACATTAGTATTGGGTCATTTTTTGTATTTTTGGCCATGAATAAAACACCCGTGATCTTAATAGCGCAAAAAGCTGCATACTAGGTCACCCACCCTATTGTTAGAGCCCCTTGCTACACCCCTTATGTAAACTGATTACATAAAAAGTCCAGCCAATAGTCTGTGATTTTCTTTTGTTTACATTACGAGGAGCAGGGAAGGTAAGCATTGGGTAGCAGGACCAAGGACTGGCTGGTACTGTGGTAACATTCAAATATACTTAGGTACGTTTTTCTGTTCGTTTTTACTCTGTATGATTAAGGAATTGAGTTATCGAGAAAAAAAATTTGTTTGTGCTTTTTAATATTGTGCCTTGTGTGTATTTTGTTTGTTACTTAAGTGTCGAAATATGATTTTTTTATTTTTTTTTATTTTTTAAAGAGAGTGATATATAACATCACAGATGTCTTGCTTTTGTTGTTTGTCGCCTTGGAATGTTAACAATGATAAAGATAATGATAATAAACATTATAATAGTGATAATAATAA
>NW_020869660.1:32500-35000 GCF_003789085.1 Penaeus vannamei | reverse complement strand
GATACAGAAATAATAATAACTATTATGTACATCAATAACGTTAAGAACGTACAGTAACAACGGAAAATGTGAGTTAGCATAGTGTTAATAGAAAAATGCGGTACCCCCTTCCCCCTCCCCCCCAAAAAAAAAAAAACAATGAAATAAATATAATAAGTTAATGCGCCCGTTATCCCCTCCAGTCTTCTTCGGAGGACTCCCTCGCGGTTGTTTACATCGTGTTCGTCCTGATGTTCTTCGCCGCTTCGCTCCTCGTCATCATCATCAAGTACCTCCGTCGAGAGCGAGAGTCTTCGCGTCTCCAGCAGTTCTACGAAGACTACCTGCAGAACAAGTATCCCAGGTAAGACTGTAAACGAAAGAGGACGTCGTTTGTCTGTTCTAATTGGCAGTGGGGGGAAAGATCGTTAGGAGTTTCAGCGTGGAAAGTTCTCTGTCAAGTTATGTTGCTGTTTTAAAGGATTAGTTTGTGCAGTTTCTCTCTTCGGTGCTTTACAAAGGAGGTCTGATGAGGTTTAAATGCAGTCCTGTGGTTATAGAGGAGAGTGTTTATTTTCTAATAAATATTTTTTATTGTTCAGGACTGGAGGGCAATGGTGGATGAGGCCAAGTTGGTAAAGGTAAAAAACAAAAACAAAAAAAACTATGCGATGCTTATGCAAAATTATTATGCCTTTAAAGTTGATATAAAGCTCTTTGATGTTGAAGTCGAACGCAGCTATGTGGCTGTTCAGAATTATGGCCGGGTTCACTTTGGTAAGATATAAAAAGCCTTATTTTTACAGGTAATGTTAACAATGCCACCAGAACACATTCGGCACTTGAACTCCTATGCATGAATGGTAGGAAAAGATGATACTGCTTATTTCAGACATAATTTGCAGTATATTGGCAGCGCAGTAACTAAAGCGATAAATACTTCATACCCTTTTCAGCTTACACCATTTGAAAATGCAGTAAATCAGACGGCTGCATTTCGGAGTAAATTTAGTCTCAATAACAGCATGAATTCACAACATCATGATACTATTCCCCATATCATAGTGATTTACTTCATCCATGTACACACGCTACTCGTATGTGTCTGTGTTTTTGTCCGTTACAGTACACACAAGCGTAATGGACCAGTAATACTTCCTATGACTACTATTACGAATTACATCAGCGTGTAATACTGTGCGTAGACTAGATACTAACAAGGCTCATCTTTGCAGTTTAGTGGTCCATTATGACGAGACTGGACGACGCCTTCACCCTCAGCAGTCCTTTGATTCCACTCGTTATAGCAGTCCGCCGCCCACGCCCCTCGTGTCTCCAGTGACCACGCCCTCCGTTACGCCAATCGCAACGCCCATGTTGACGCCCACAGACTCCCCTCTTGAAAGTCCTCTCTAAGAGGAGGCGAGAGGTCAGGGCCAAATGTAATATGAAAACAAAATATGGCAGCCACACATCTAAAAAGTTTAATTGAATTGAACTGGAATACTTTCCAAAGGGAGTGACTAGAACATATATTTGTTATTTATTTATTTTTTGTCTGTTCAATGAGATAAATATATGCGTGTATTTTGCAGGTATGGATTTGAGCTTTTGTTCTTTACAAGTGATGTTATGGTAACTCCGTACTGGTTAATTCTCCTATTTCAGTGCGTATTTTACTCTAGTCAGACATATTTCATGTCAGTATAAATTGGAAAATGTATATTTATATTTTTAAAGAGGCATGATTCATATTCACGTACCCAATTCGAAAAAAAAAACATATTCTCACAATTAAATATAAGCGCTTATATATTTTTTTTGTAAAAAGTTTACCAGTGCAATAAAACAAACAAACATACAGTTTTCAGACTTGTATGTACTACATACTGGTGTGTACTAGTCGGCACTGAAATGTGTGACGTAAATGGATCAAGAAATATATAAAGAATGATATAAAGAAAGGTATCAGTAGCACATTCACTATATGTACATATCCGACATTCACCTATATTTACTGTGAATATATGTAGTCTTCTATGTAATTCGATAAGTTGTTTGATGGAATATTTAAATCTATATGGTACCTGTATTTCAGTAGTTTCCAGTATGATTTTCTTCATATATCTAATTTCATCGCTTTTTTATTAGTAAAGTTTACCTGGATATAATAGGTCAGTTACCAACCAAAGAAAGTTTGATTTAGTTCGAGTTTTATTTACGATCCTCGAGTGTTACATTTGTATGAGACGAAATGAGTGAGTCTATGTGGGAGAGTGAGTGAGTGAGTGAGTGAGTGAGTGAGTGAGTGAGTGAGTGAGTGAGTGAGTGAGTGAGTGAGTGAGTGAATGAATGAATGAATGAATGAATGGATGAATGAATGAATGAGTGAGTGAGTGAGTGAGTGAGTGAGTGAGTGAGTGAGTGAGTGAGTGAGTGAGTGAGTGAGTGAGTGAGAGAGAGAGAGAGAGGAGAGAGAGAGAGAGAGAGAGAGAGAGAGAGAGAAGAGAGAGAGAGAGAG
>NW_020869660.1:10000-17500 GCF_003789085.1 Penaeus vannamei | reverse complement strand
TATTATTTTTAGGGGATGTGTCTTTTGCTTGTCATCTGTTTGTTGAAGTGATATTGTGTATACATATATACAGACATGCACTGACGCAGACATCGATACAAATACGTACAGACACAGGCGCATGGATACGTTCAGAGACACGGGCATACAGAGACACAGACAGATACGCGAGCACGAACACATTCACACACACACACACACGCACATAAGCACGCATAAGCACGCACGCACGCACATAAGCACGCACGCACGCACATAAGCACGCACACACCACATAAGCACGCACGCACGCACATAAGCACGCACGCACATAAGCACACACACACACACACACACACACACACACACACACACACACACACACACACACACACACACACACACTCTCTCTCTCTCTCTCTCTCTCTCTCTCTCTCTCTCTCTCTCTCTCTCTCTCTCTCTCTCTCTCTGTGTCTTTATCTCTATCTGCCTGTCTGTCTCTCTCTGAATGTCTATGTCTCTGTCTCTCTGTCTCTCCTCTCTCTCCTCTCTCTCTCTCTCTCTCTCTCTTCTCTCTCTCTCTCTCTCCCTCCCTCCTCTCCCTCTCCTCTCTCTCTCTCTCTCTCTCTCTCTCTCTCTCTCTCTCCTCCTCTCTCTCTCTCTCTCTCTCTCTCTCTCTCTGCCACCCCCTCCTTCTCCGCCACCGCCCCTCTCTCTCTTTATCCAAATCTCTCTCCGCCTCTTCCCAAATTCCTCACTCCAATCATTGCGTATGAAATCTATAAAGAAAAAAAAAAAAGCCTGGCAGAAGTGTATGATTTAATACCTCTTGTACTCAGTTACTTATTACATTCTTCTTCCAAAGCCAATCACATTATTTGCCTTTATTATTACCGTTATTACCGTAATGCGAGGCGCTCCCCCCCTGTTCTGACTCAATCTCATTACTCATCATGGCTATTACTGTTATTACTGTAATTTCACTCGCTCCCTATCCCTATTCGGACAACCTATTAATAAAGTTTCTTTTTTTTCATTCTTCTCTTTTTTGGGGGTATCTCTTGAAGTATACGTTATGGCCACATCTTTCTCGTGTTTACAAGAAGAGAGATACAAAAACTTTGAAATTGTGATACTAGGGAATAGACATATCTTATGTTGTGGATAGATGGACAATCTCTCTCTCTGTCTCTGTCTCTGTCTGTCTGTCTGTCTGTCTGTCTGTCTGTCTGTCTGTCTGTCTGTCTGTCTGTCTCTCTCTCTCTCTCTCTCTCTCTCTCTCTCTCTCTCTCTCTCTCTCTCTCTCTCTCTCTCTCTCTCTCTCTATATATATATATATATATATTATATATATATATATATATATATATATATTGATCAAACTTCAATTTTTTAGCGTTCTGGAAATTCCTGAATTTACATCCTCAGTTATGTGCATTTGAAGATTGAGTTACTGCTAAGAAAGTGTGTTGCATTTAACTGAAATATGTTTCATGATTGCTTTCAGTAGAGGTAAGGTTAAACCTCATTTCAGAATCTTGATATTTGAATAAATAATTTTTTGCGTTTCTTTAGATATAAATGTGGATAAGTTATTGGTGATGTAAATATTAATGTTCATAATTCAACATCATACGAATGATTTATAATTATTTGCATAGTAAGGAAAATCTTTCACTCATTTCGGATATAAAAAAGAAAAGAGAAAAAAAAAGAAAAAAAGAAAAAAGAAAACTAAACAAAAGAGAAATTTTCGTAGATTTAGCTTTAGTTTTACATAAATAACAATAACTTAATGGCGATACCTTTGTAGGAAGTAATGTATATCATAATAATTATAGAAATTATATGCAGGCAAAGGTCACGTTAAAGCACTCGCCTCATAAAGAAGGACTCACAAGCAATTGCCGATAACGCCACTGAAAGCAATTACCAAATCTGACTGACATTAATGATGAACAGAAGGAGGGGATGTCGCTGGTTGATGGATCCCACAAGAAAATCTGTGATGGTTGGATCCTAATCTGGAATGTATTTGTGGAAACTATCTGTATCTCTCTTAATCTAAATGTTCGGATGAAATAGAGCATGTGTAATAGATGCACATACACTTATGCACGTATCCCACTCCCTCCCACACACGCACAAACACACACACGCGCGCCAAAATCCTCTATTGAAACGATAACTCATATATTTCTCTTGATTTTCTCGCTATTGAAGGTGCTAGTGATTTTCTATCGTCTACTTCCCATGGCATCATAGTCTACACTTATCATTTTTATTAGTATGATTATCATTATTTTATTATTTATTCTAATTATCCATTTTTACTGCATTGGCCATTTATTCCATTCTCCTTGCATCATCGATATGCTGTCTTCTTATATCATAACTCCTTCATTTCTTACGCCTGTTTACCATCTATTATGGCATCTATTACATCCATTTACCCACTTTTACATCTATTATACCTGCTGACCATATTACATCCTCCATTACGTCCATTATCCTCTCCTTTACCACTCATTTCCTCTCCTCCATTATCATTACATGCTTTGTCTCCTCTTACAGGTAGACTGGACGTACCAACGGACGAAGGACAAAGGAAAGCGTCTCCTGAACAAACTAGGTATTAGTGATTCCAAGACGCTGTGTCTCGGTCCAGATGGTGTTTATCCATACCCCAAGGCGAGTAAATGTTTATTCATGGTTACTGTTATATTGTTTATTGTTCACGGTATGATACATGTTGTATTTGTTTTAGGGAATCTGAGGGTCGTAGGAGTATCTTTGAATTATATTGTAGGGAATCGAATGATGATTATTTAAAATAGTTATCCAGATTATATAATAGAAAATGAAGTGTTGGTTAATATAATAGAAAATGAAATATTTTATGGGTAACTAAAATATTTCTCATTATTTCGCGAGAACGTATCAGACTTAATGATTTTAGTAATACATAAGTTAATCAGAAAATCTCTATATTCCTTAAAATTAACAAACTACCAAACAATATCATCGACAATGTTGATCTTACCAAAACAACGTTACCACACTTGAATTTCCTCTCCCATTACCAAACAAATTTCCACCAGATCACAACCTTTTATTTCAAACCCATCTAGACCACCGATGTAAAATGTCATAAAACGCCGTTCCAGGACTGTTCCAAGTTCGTTAACTGCTGGCGCGGACGTCCCAGCCTCCAGCGGTGCGCACCAGGAACTCTCTTCAACGCGGCCAAGAGAGTGTGCGACCATCCTCACCAGACGGTGTGTCCACGCAGCCGAGTGGCCCCAAGTACGTGCGACAAATTTTTGGGGTTTCGTTCGGTGGAAGACTGACGCCATTTCACTGTATTGATATTTCATAGAGATGGACGTTTATATTTTTATTTCAAAGGTGTGTCAATAATTTTTATATATATATATTATTTTTTTTTTTTTCAAAGGTGTCAAACAATGTTTTTTTTCTGTCTGTTTATCTATCCATCTATCTGTTTATCTGTCTGTCTCTACCTATCTAAATGTTTAGTATCTAAATGTTTAGTTGTCTATCTATCTATCTGTCTGTACGTAATTTATCTGTCTATGCTTCTATCAGTCTATTTATTTATCTATTTATCTATCTATCTACCTACCCATCTCTATCTATCTATCCATTTTCTACTCATTATCTATCTGTCTATCTATTTTTTCTACCCATCTATCTATCTATCTACCATCTATCTCTCTACCATCATTCTTCCCACCTCTCTGCCTCTCAAGCTACCATTCTCGCCATCTATCTATCATCCACCCTATCTATCAGTGAAATGCACATCTCTGCCACAGGCGCCGAGAGCGTGTCGTACGTGGTGGCGCCTCCCTCAGGTCAGAAGGTCAGACTCCGGGGCAGCGACGCTCCCTGGGCAGGATATGTTCAGGTGAAATTCTGACCTTTGACCTTTGACCTTCAGCGGTGGTGCAAGAGCAAGACAGGGTCATGTTGATTTTTTTTTTTTTTATTGTTTATTTTCTGTTTCGAATTTATCGTATGAATGAGTTTATTATGTGTCAAGCAAAACAAAACTCACGTCGTGTTGATGAGTTTGTTTACCTGTCGATCTCGGTTTTCAAATTTGGCGCAATAATTGAGTTCATTTATCGCTCTCTCTCTCACAACCCATCATATAAAATAGTAAAAATATTAATTCAAACCTTTTATGACGATACGAATTCGTCGTAATAACAGAGGTCATTTGTCGCCCTCTCTGACAAACATATCATATAAAAGCAGCATAAATATATTTTCTAAACTTTTATTACAGTAAACGAAAGCGGGTTTTTGAAAATTATTATTAATTACATTTCTCGACGCTTATCTAACCTGCAGATCGAAGCTGAAGGCCAGTGGTGGCTCGTCACGGACTCGCGATGGACCCTCAGCGATGCCAGCGTTGTTTGCCGGAGTCTTGGGTTTACCAGGTAAGGTTTATTGATAATTAGGCAGGTAGATAGATAGATAGATAAGCAAATAAATAGATAAATAGATATGTAAATAAATGAATAAATAGATAGGTAAGTAGATAGATAGATATAGATAAGGAAATAGATAATAAATAGATAAGTAAATAAATAAATAAATAGATAGGTAAATAGATAATAGATAAGCAAATATAATAAATAGATGAGTAATAAATGAATAAATAGAAAAGGAAAAGATAGATAGATATAGATATAGGATAGATAGATAGATAAGATAAGTAAATGAATGAATAAATAGATAAAGTAGATAGATAGATAGATAGAGTAGATAGATAAATAAATAGTAAGTAAATAAATGAATAAATAGATAGTAGATAGATGATAGATATAAAAATAAATAATAAATGGATATAAATAAATGAATGAATAGATAAGTAAATAGATAGATAGATATAGATAAGCAAATAGATCGATAAATAGATAAGTAAATAAATTAATAAATAGGTAAGTAGATAGATAGATAGATAGATAGATAAGCAAATATATAAATAAATAGATGAGTAAATAAATGAATAATAGAAAAGTAAATAGATGATAGATATAGATAGCACATAGATAGATAGATATAGATAAGACATAGATAGGTAAATGAATGAATAAATAGATAGGTAAGTAGATAGATAGATAGATAGATAAGTAATAATAAATATAAAGTAAATAATGATAAATAGATAGGTAAGTAATAGATAGATAGATAGATAAGTAAATAAATAAATAAATGGATAAGTAAATAAATGAATGAATAGATAAGTAAATAGATAGATAGATATAGATAAGCAAATAGATCGATAATAGATAAGTAAATAAATTAATAAATAGGTAAGTAGATAGATAGATAGATAGATAGATAAGCAAATATATAAAGAAATAGATAAGTAAATAATGAATAAATAGATAGGTAAATAGATAGATAAGTAAATAGTAAACAAATAGATAAGTATATGAATGAATAAATAGATAAGTAAATAGATAGATAGATAGATAGAGATAAACAGGCAGGTAGACAGGCAGAAAGAGAAAGAAAGTGAAAGAAAAAAAGAAAGAAGAAAAAAGAAAAGAAAAAAGAAAAGAAAAAAGATCCAAAAAAGAAAGCAGATTCAGACCTTCTCATCTCAACCCCCCCTCTCCCTTTTTCCCCCAGAGGAGCAGCGGCAGCAACGAAGGGGCGGACTTTCGGCGTGCTCCCAGGGAACGACGTGAGGCTGAAGCGAGTGGAGTGCCAAGGCGACGAGGAGAGCCTGGGGGAATGTTCGCTGGAGAGAGGAGTACCCGAGGACGTAAACAAAAAAGTCGTGGGTGAGAATAACTGCAGCTGAGAGATCTGTCTAAATGTTATTAGATAAGAACTAAAGCTAATAGATCTGACTAAATGTTATTAGATAGAACTAGAGCTAATAGATCTGTCTAAATGTTATTAGATAAGAAGAACTAGAACTAATAGATCTGACTAAATGTAATTAGATACGAACTAAAACTAATAGATCTGTCTAAATGTAATTAGATAAGAATAACTACAGCTGAGAGATCTGTCTAGATGTAATTAGATGTATTTCCTTAAAAATGTGGGGAGATAAAAAGACAGATTTGAAGAAAACGTGACTATCAGCTAATAGATCTGTCTATTATATATGTCTATAGATATATGTAATTATTTCTATTTCCTTAAAAAAAATAGTGAGATAAAAAGATACAGATTTGAAGAAAAAGTGACTATCTACAGCTAATAGGTTTGCCTAACTACAGCTAATAGATATGTCTAGATGTAATTAAATCTATATCCTTCAAAAATGTAGTGAGATAAAAAGATACAGATTTTACGAAAAAGTGACTATTTGCTGAAGATAGATTTGTTTACTTCTTACTCTGTAAAACGTAAACAAATGTAACTAAGGGTAAGAATAATTGAATTCCACAAGTTGAATTAAATTCTTCCCTATTTGGCGAGACGAAAATATTTAAGACGCAAAAATACTAAAAAGTCACAGAAAACGAGGAACGAACGCAAGCTGACGGAATCCTAACCTAATAACTCGCTTCCTGCAGGAGTCAGATGTTACAGGAACTGGGTGTCCGAGTGCGGCCCGCGAGGAGTCCGATGGGGTACCAAGTGCTATTACGTGCACAAGTCTTCCCTTTTTACTCACGCCGAAGCCAGGATGAGATGCTCCACCCGAGGCGCCAGGCTTCTCTCTATTACTTCCAAGGTTAGTGAACGTTTCTTGTGAACGTTTCTTGAACCAGACCACAAAAAAGGAACTTCTGATGATTGCTTGGAAAGGAATAGAATAACCAAGCAATAAACAAAGAAAGAAACGCGCTATTAGTATCAGAATTCGTTCAGTTCCTTTCATTGTTGTGGAGTATAATGTCATCTATTCGTACATAATTACCATTAACCATAAATGTCCGTATCAATGTTGTGGACTATATTCAATGTCATCTGTTTATACATAATTAGCATTAACCAGAATGCGCGAACCAACAAGAATCTTGAACACATCAAAGCCTGGCGATACAAAGATTTTTTTCTCCCACGTCAGGAGGAGAATGACTTCGTGTCGGAACTCTTGTCGGCGGTGGCAGGAGACAGCGAAGGATTCCACACGGGAGGGGTTCGACAGCAGATATTCGATTCTGGCGGCAGAAACACGACCGTTCAGCCTCAGCTTGAACTCTCCTTCACCGCTTGGTGGCCAGGTAAGTTGATACACCTGTTCGCTCCTTAATTTTGCTACGCTGGGGTAACTATAATTAATCAATGATACTGTTCTAACAGACTTTTCTGCTTTAAACTCATCTAGTTATAATTGATATCGCTTTTTTCTTATATATTCATCTATACTTATCTAACAAATTATATAAGCTTCTGTAGGAGTATATTATGAAAAAAAGACAACCAACGTTAATTTCACCAAAAAAACAACAACAACAACATGAAACCTCTACTGTAAGTATCTCACCCTAAGACTCTAATACAGGATGGAACGTG
>NW_020869660.1:0-5000 GCF_003789085.1 Penaeus vannamei | reverse complement strand
TTAGTTATTGCAAGCAGATTATTGCATCGTTTCTCCCTCACCACCAGCGCTGCGACGGCCGGAAAGATTGCAAGTTGAGCGAAGATGAAGTTGACTGCGAAGGTCGACTCAATTTTGAAGTGAGACTCGTCAACGGGTCTGGTGCTTATGAGGGTCGCGTCGAGGTCAAAGGTCAGTCTGTTACCTGTATTTTTTTTGTGAGGTGGTATGGGTCTGGGATAAAAAAAAATCTGGAAAAGTTTGTGTTTGATTTTGGTTTGAGGGAGCCTTTGAGAACTAAGATGGTGATGATGATCACCATCATCACATCACCATCACCATCACCATCACCACCCATCCACACCCCACCCACCATCAACCACCATCACCACCACCACCACCCACCACCATCACTCACCAACCATCACCACACCACCACCACCCCACCACCCCACCACACCACATCACCATCACCATCACACCATCACCATCACCACCCCACACCACCACCACCACCACCACCACCACCCACCACCACCACCACCATACCATCACCATCACCAAACCACCACCACCACACACCACCACCACCACCACACCACCACACACCACAACCACCACCACCATCACCATCACCACACCCACCACCATCCACCATCACCACCAATCACATCACACACCCACCACACCACCACCACACCAACCAATCACCACACCATCACCACCATCAACCACACCACACAACCACCACCACCACCACCACCACAACACCACCACCACACCCCATCACCACACACCACACCACCACACAACCACTACCACCACCACACCACACACCACCACCCACCACCCACCACACATCACCACACACCATCACATCACCACACCACACCACCAACCACCACCATCACAACCATCACCATCACCATCACCACACCACCACCACCACCACCACCCACACCACCACACCACCACACCACCATCACCATCACCCACCACACCACCACCCATCACCACTCACCCATCACTAGCACCACACCACCACCACCACACACCACCATCACCATCACCACATCCCATCACACCACCACCACCACCACCATCACCATCACCACCACCATCCACACACCACCACCACCACATCACACCATCACCATCACCATCACCACCACCACCACCACCACACCACCCACCACCACACCACCACCACCATACTTTATACATCCTCATAGTTATTGCCACCGAATCCACTCCTCTGATCGAGATAATCCCGTTTACATTAATGAAGCAAATCACACAACCGAAGGCCAATTAAACAAATTCCCCACAACACCGTTATACAAAGACCCTCTTCTCTTTCTGTCTGTCTCTGTCTGTCTGCCTCTCTGTGTTTCTCTCTGACTCTGTCTCTGCTCTGCCTCTCTCTGACTGTCTGTGTCTCTTTGCTTGTCACTCACTCACTCACTCTCTCTGTCTCTCTGTCTCTCTTTCTCTGTCTGTCTCTCTCTTTCTCTCTGTCTCTCTTTGTTTGTCTGTCTGCCTGTCTCTCTCTCTCTCATTCTTTCTCTATCTGCCTCTGTCTTAAATCTTAAAATCTTAAATCTCTCTCTGTGTCTGCCTCCCTCTCTCTCTCTCTCTCTCTCTCTCTCTCTCTCTCTCTCTCTCTCTCTCTCTCTCTCTCTCTCTCTCTCTCTCTCTCTCTCTCTCTCTCTCTCTCTCCTCCTCTCCTCTCCTCTCCCTCTCCTCTCCTCTCCTCTCCTCTCCCTCTGCCTCTGCCTCTGCTCTGCTCTGCCTCTGCCTCTCCCTCTCCTCTCCCTCTCCCTCTCCTCCCTCCCCCCCTCCTCCATCAGTTCCCACAAGATCAACAGAGATGCATAAACAAACGCCATATAACCCCCCTACTTCTCTACAGTGTTTGGTCGTTGGGGTCCCGTTTGCGATGACATGTGGGGTCTGCCTGAGGGGGACGTGGTCTGCCATCAGCTGGGCTTTCCTACGGGAGCTAAGGATATCTTTGTCGACTCACAGTGAGTATTTTTATTTCAAAGGATGAGTATTTTATATTTGTTCGTTTTAGGGTCTTCGGGGATAGTGTCTGAGTTTTTTTTTTTCGTTTTGTGATATATATGTAATATGTATGTATGTATATATATTTTTTTTTTTCTCGTTTTTTTCTTTCTTTTTATCTGTTTTTTTCCTTTTTTCCTGTTTTCTTTCTTTTTTTTCTTTCCTTTCATTTCCTTCTTATTGATTTATTTATTTCTGAATACTACATAATGATGGTTTAGGGAATATGAAAGTATGACGTCACGAGATGTTCTTCGATCTCTTCATGATAGTATTGTTTGCTTAGTTATTTCAACTGTCTTAGCGGTATGTTTTAATATTCCTTTCTATATCTTTCTTTCACTGCCTCTGTCTCTATTATATATTAGCTTCTCATACATTCTCTCTCTCTGTCTCTCTCTCTCTCTCTCTCTCTCTCTCTCTCTCTCTCTCTTTCTCTCTCTCTCTCTCTCACTCCCTCCCTCAGTATCTATCAATTTCTCACTCACTTTATCTGGTTCGCTATGGCATATATCTGTATATCTAGTTCTCTCCCTAACTTTTTCCCTCTTTTCCTCTATCCCTCTCTTCTGTCATTCTTTCCTCGTTCTTTTTATATATCTTTATCAATCAGTTTTCCACGTGTGCCTTTTTCATGTTACACCCCATTGTTTTCCGCTGCAACGATTTTTTTTTTCTTTTGCTAAATCAAAATTGAACGTACATATATACGATTTGTTTTGGAATCCTTACGTAGTTAGAGCAAAGAAGAAAAAAAATGATATAGTAAAGATAATAGTGATTACGATATGAAGATAATAAGGACAATAGTGATAGACGTAAGAAAGTTATAAAAAGTTAATTATGAAAACATGTGATAATAACAGGAATAATAGCAATGATAATGAGAATAATGATAATGGAAACCAACAATAAAGATCATAATAACAATAAGGATAACGACACCGAATGATAAAGAAACAACAAAATAAAAGAATAAATAAACAGATTAGAGCCACGCCCTCACCCATAAAAAATCAAAATAAAACAGACACAAAGAACTAAAAATAACTAAACAAAAGAATAAATAAACAAACAAAAGCCATGCCCCCCCAAAAAAAAAGAAAAAAAAAGAATAAAAAAGATTTTTTTTCTCCAAATTTCCCCCCCCCCAAAAAAAAAAAAAAAAATAAAAAAAATAAAATATAAATAAAATGAAAAAAAATAAAACAGAGACAAAGAAAGAAAGGAAGATAAAAATCTCTTGATATATTCCCAGGTTCGGTTCGGGAAATAGCCAGTATTTGATGGACGATCTCAACTGCCACGGCAACGAAGAGAGCCTCGCCGACTGTGATTTCGCGGGCTGGGGAGAACACGACTGCCAGACGTCCGAGGTGAGTGTGTGAATGGAGAATGGGGAGAATATAAATTGTGAATGAATACGTACGATTGTAAATAAAGGGGGGAAAATGTGAATGGGAAGGGTATAAATTGTGAATGAATAGGTACGATTGTAAAAAAAGGGGGAAAATGTGAATGGGGAGAATTGTGAATGAATAAGTCCGATTGTAAAAAAGGGGAAAATGTGAATGGGGAGAATTGTGAATGAATACGTACGATTGTAAAAAGGGGAAATATGTGAATGGGAAGGGTATAAATTGTGAATGAATAGGTACGATTGTGAAAAAAGGGGAAAATGTGAATGGGGAGGGTATAAATTGTGAATGAATAGGTACGATTGTAAAAAGGGGGAAAATGTGAATGGGGAGAAATATAATTGTGAATGAATACGTACGATTGTAAATAAAGGGGAAAAATGTGAATGGGAAGGGTATAAATTGTGAATGAATAGGTACGATTGTAAAAAAGGGGGAAAAGTGTGAATGTATAAATTGTGAATGAATAGGTACGATTGTAAAATAAGGGGAAAATGTGAATGGGAAGGGTATAAATTGTGAATGAATAAGTACGATTGTAAAAAAAGGAGAAAAATGTGAATGGGAAGGGTATAAATTGTGAATGAATAGGTACGATTGTAAAAAGGGGAAAATGTGAATGGGGAGAATTGTGAATGAATAAGTCCGATTGTAAAAAAGGGGGAAAATGTGAATGGGGAGAATTGTGAATGAAATGTAATGTGAATGATAATTGTGAATGAATAAGTACGATTGCTCGTGAAAATAATATTCAAATTGAGTATTATCCATTGTATTGGTATAAAATAGATTCTAAAAGTTATCCACAGTATAAATAATATTCATGTAAGATTTGCTCGTGAAAATAATATTCAGATTGAGTATTAACCCTTGTATTAGTATGAAATAGATTCTATATATACACGGTTACAGTAATATTATGAAATATATTCTAAATATACATTATCCATAGTGATAGTAAGAAATAGGCTCTAAATGTAGATTGTTATCCAAAATATAAGCCTGAAAAGGGTTCTGAAATTGCATGGTTGTCTACAGTATAATTATAAAATAGGTTCTGAATATACATTATCTGCAGTATTAGTATAAAATAAGCTCTAAATGTATATTATTATCCAAAATATTACTATGACATAGATTCTGAAAATATTGCTCTCCCCAATATTAGCATGAAATATATTCTGAAAATTCATGAAAAATAGATTCTGAAATACATTTATATATACAAAATGATTCTGAAAATTCATTGTATATACTCCAAAAAATAGATTCTGAAAAATATACATTATACTACAAAAATAGATCATGAAATTACATTAATATATACTACAAA
This sequence comes from Penaeus vannamei, assembly GCF_003789085.1. Classification (NCBI taxonomy): domain Eukaryota; kingdom Metazoa; phylum Arthropoda; class Malacostraca; order Decapoda; family Penaeidae; genus Penaeus; species Penaeus vannamei. Next base: position 203 of record NW_020869660.1, on the reverse strand, counting down.
TAGATTCTGAAATTCATTATATATACTAAAAATAATTCTGAAATACTTTAGATTCAGAAAAAAATACATACTACAAACATAGATCATGAAAATACATTACATATACTACAAAAAATAGATTCTGAAAATACATTATATATTCTACAAAAATAGATTCGATTCTGAAATACATTATTATACAACAAAAAATAGATCAGAAAAAA
>NW_020869659.1:200576-217066 GCF_003789085.1 Penaeus vannamei | reverse complement strand
GAGGAGGAGGAGGAGGAGAACGAAGAATGAAGGAGGGGGAGGAAGAAAGGAGGCTGAATAGGGGGAGAGAGAGGAGGAGGAGGAAGGAAGATCTAGTTTGAGGTGGAAGTAGAAGAACGGAAGAGGAAGGAGGGGGAGGAAGAGGAGGAGTAGAAGGAAGAAGGAGGAGAGGTGAGGTAAGCCAGAAGAACTGAAGAGGAAAGAAGGAGAAGGAATAGAAGGAGGAAAGAAGAGAAAATAAACAAAAATAGTGGGAGGAAAGACGGGAAGTAGGAAGGATTAGGAAGATTCAGGAGGAGGCATGGGGGAAGATGAGGAAGTGGAGGGGATGGGGGAACGGAAGCATGGAAGAATTGGAACGAAATGGAAAGAGGAAGGAGAGGAGGAGGAGGAAAAGTTACAGCCAGCTAAATTCGACTTTTGAGAAGAGGCCCAGAGGAGAGAGAGAGAGAGAGAGAGAGAGAGAGAGAGAGAGAAGAGAGAGAGAGAGAGAGAGAGAGAGAGAGAGAGAGAGAGAGAGAGAGAGAGAGAGAGAGAGAGAGAGAGAAAGAAAAGAAAGAAAGCAGAGGCAGACAGATAGAAAGAAACTAGTCAAACAAAACAGAAAAAGAATCAGAGACATAAAGAAGAAAGAAAAAACAACAAAGACAACATACAAAAAACAACAAACAAAAATCTCACAAAGGACAGAAACACACAACAACCAAAGAAAACAAAGAAAATATAAGAAAGAAAATATCCCCAAAGAAATAAAATATTCCACAACGCCCCCCAACGGTCGCTACAAAAAGGCAAGGAAAAATATAGAGTGCCACGGAAAGATTGCGCTGGAGGGTTCAGTCAGTCCTAATGGCACCAAAACAGGCTACATTGGCACCTTTTACCTGCTGCGCGGAAGGTCAATTCGGTGACCTTATTTTAGATGTGACGCGCGTTTTTATTTTTTATTTTTTTATTTTCTTTTGTAAAAGACATTTTGCGAGTTTTTTAATTATTATTATTCAATAATAGATAGAAATATATTAGATGGATAGATTGTTGGATGAATGGAAAGATAGATAGATAGAGAGGTAGAGTGGTAAACTGAAAGACAGATAGGAAGAAATATAGAGATAAAGACACAGATAGACAGAAAGAGAGAATGGGATAAAGAATGGAAAAGATTGAGCAGAGTAGGAGAATGGAACGTGCTATGTACGTGTTGTGTGTGTGTGTGTGTGGTGTGTGGTGTTGTGTGTGTATGTGCATTTGTACGTGTTGTGTGTGCGTGGGTGTGTGTGTGTGCATTTGTAACGTGTTGTGTGTGCGTGTGTATGTGTATGTGCATTGTACGTGCTGTGTGATCGTGTGTGTAGTGTGTAGGTACGTGCGTATGTGTTTTATCTGCTTTTGTACATGTCTTCCCATTAATGGATTGTAAATTCTCTCTCCTTCTCTCCTTCTTTCTTCCCTCGCCAAAACCTTTAAACGACCCCGTGTAAAGGGAGTCCTTATAATCGCAGTCGACTAATGGAGGTCGTTTACTTGTACGACCTAATGAAGACGCCGTCAGGAGAGATTTAACGGGAAGATAATCACCTGGAGTTAGGCTCTGAATGTTTGTACTTTGTGAAACTTCTCTTCTTTTCTTTTGTGTACGTTTCTCTTTACATACACACACAACAAAACACGTACACACACAACACACACACACACAAGCACACACACACACAAACCACACACACACACACACACGCACACACACACACACACACGCACACACACACACACATACCATACATACACACAACACATCAACACTATCCCACAACATACAGACATAAGACTATTAAAAATCCCAAAACCCTGCAGATCTGACGACAACGGATTTCTCTCTCTTAAAAGTCGCTCAAGCCAGCAGCGGCCGGAAGACCCGCTGGAAGCCCGCGAAGGCGAATGGCGAAGATGGATGCTTGATGGCCTGCTAACTTCGTCGGGCGTCGATCAATGGTTCTGAACTGACCTTTGAAAGCGGATTTCGGAGGAGGGAGAGAGAGAGGGAGAGAGAGAGAGGAGGGAGGGAGGGGAGAGAGAGGGAGGGAGGAGGAAAGGAGGGAGGGAGGGAGGGAAAGGTGAGGGAGGGAGGGAGGGAGGCGAATGGAAGGGTGTGCAGGAGGAGGGGAGGGAGGGAGGGAGAGGAGATGGGAAGGGAGAGGGATGGGAGGGAGTATGGGTCAGGAATAGGCCGACGATGGATAGAGGGCGAGGGGAGCGAAGAGAGTAGAGAGGAGAGAGAGAGAGGCGCTAGAGGAGAGAGAGGAAGAGCAGATTGAGAAGAGAGAGAGAGAGATGTAGAGTAGAGGGAGAAGAGAGAGAGGATGAGAGGGGGGGGGTGGAAGGGAGGGAGGGGGAAGGGAAGGAGGGAGGTGAGTGGAAGAGAGAGAGAGGGATGGGGCGGTATGGAGGTGGAATTATGTAGCTGCATGAGGGAGGGGGTTGGAGGGAAAGGAGGTGGAGGGAGGGAGAGAGAGAGAGAGAAGAGAGAGAGCAAGGATAGGTGAGGCAGAGAGAGAGAGAGAGAGAGAGAGAGAGAGCTAGAGAGAGAGGGGTGGCAGTGTGGAGGGGGGAGGAGGGAGGAAGGAAGGAAGGGAGAGGGTGAGGGGAGGGAATGGGGGGAGAGGAATGAGGTGAGGGCGGAGGGTAGAGAGAGAGAGGAGGAGGGGACGGGAGGGAGGCCGCAGAACGAGATAGAGAGAAGAAGAGAGAGAGAGAAGGAGAGAGAGAATGACCGCACGGAAAGGCAGAGAGTAGAGGAGAGAAGTGAGAGATGAAGAGAGAGGAGAAGAGAGAGAGATAGTGAAAGAGGGGGGATAGAGGTGTACGAGGATGAAGAAAGAGGGAGAGAGAGAGAGAGAGAGACGAGACAGACAGGATAAGGAGAGAAGAGAGCAGAGAGCCAGTAGAGAGGAGGAGGAGAGAGAAGGAGAGAGAGAGAGAGAGAGAGAGAGACGAGATGAGAGAGAGAGAGAAGAGAGAGCAGAGAGAATAAGGGAGGTAGCGGAGGAAGAAAGTGGGAGAGACGAATGAGAGAAGCGAAAGTAGGAGGCTGGGGAAAAAGATAGAGATGGAAGAGAAAGGAGAGGGATTGGGTGATGAAATGGGATAGAGATGGGGAGAAGGAAAGAGAGAAGCTGGGGAGAAGAAAAGAGAGAGTGAAGAGAATCGAGAGGTGAAGACAAAAAGAAAAGCAGATTAGGGGAGAGAAGAATAAGGAGTCGCGTATGAGAGAGAAAGAGGACTGGAGAGAGAGAGAGCAGCCGGGTCGACGGAGTAACGGAGAGGAGAGAGGGAGGAGAGAGAGGAGAGAAGAGAGTAGGGAGAGAGAGAGAAGTGAGAAGAAAGAGCAGAGTAAGATGAACGATGCGAGAGAGAGAGAGAGGACAGACAGACCAGACAGAGAAAAAGAGGTCCAGAAGTGAACGTACAGTAATTGAGGAAGAGAAATCGAGAAAAACCGTACACTAGAGTCACCAACCACTTGTAGAGACGCATCAGTAGATAGTTGATAGTCGTGCATGCGTGCGCGACCATGAAGCGCCGATCGCGTGCCCAAGACAATGCACGATCGCGAAAATTCCTGTTTTTCGACGCACGAAGGCGTCTCGACTTGGCTTGCTCTAGAATCATCTTCAAGTCAGGAATTAGGGAAGCTCGTCCTTTTTTTTCATCAAGGAACTGGAAACAACTGGAATACGCCGTAGGAAAGGTCAGCAACTCTCTCGTCTCCCGCTCTCTTTCTCTCTTCTTTCTCATTCTCTTTGTCTAATTTTGTCTTTATCTGTCTCGTTTTCTGGCTCTTCCCTTCTTTCTTTCTCTGCCTGTCTCTGTCAGTCTGTCTGTCTGTCTGTCTCTCTCTCTCTCTCTCTTTCTCTCCCTCTCTATGTATGCCTCTTTATTTATTTATTTATCTGTATGTCTATCTGTATGTCTATCTGTCTGACCATCTATCCTTCCATCTATCTATATGTATTGTTCCATCCATCGATCTCTCTATCCATCCATCTATCTATCTGCCTATTTATCAGTCTATCTGTCTATCTACGTATCTCTATATATCTACCTATCCGCCTCTCTCTAATCCTTCTCCTTCCTCCTCTTGTTTCTCAGGTTATCAACCTCTCTCTCGTAGGAAGGTAAATGAGAACGAATTTCCGATATGCAGTTAGACCAATTAGCTATGTAAATGCACTCTTGAAGAAGAAAAAAAAACGTTTTCTCCCCAAAGCATCTGTCGGCGTTTGACACCTCGAGTATCAAAGTGAAGCATCGAGTTCGAAGCCTCTTGAGCAATGTTTATTCATCAAAGGCTTCGTGTTCGAGCTCATTTGCAGGCGGGATGCTTCGGTCTACTTGGTTGGACAGGTGTGCGAATTAGAAGATAGATGTGCGAATTAGAGAATTATCGGGTGTGTGTGTATGAATGTTTTTTGTTTGTTTGTGTGTGTGTGAATGTATTTTTTTTGTTTGTGTGTGTGTGTAAATGTTTTTAGTTTGTTTGTGTGTGTGTGTGAATGTTTTTTGTTTGTTTGTGTGTGTTTGTGCGATTTTACGTAGAGGAAAAAAGTGAACAAAACAAGCCAAATTCACCATCTGACCCTATCTAACAAGAATTATACTCCGGTTAAGTGCAATGTTTTATCCAGCCGTGGTATCCAATCACGGGAAAAATTAGCTAAACTAGTTATCTTTATTCAATTAGCGATGATTAGGGTCGGCGAGGGCACAAGGCTCCAGCAGTACTAGGAACGCGTGGTTCCCATTCCTCATACGTCTCAGGCCTCATACTTTTATTTGACCTCATATTTACCCAGTCCTCATACTATTATCCGAAATTTGTTCTCAGCCCCTCATAGTATTAACAAATCTCATGCTGTTTTCTGGCCTCAGTTTGTTCTCAATCCCTCATATTATTAATAAATCTCATGCTAATATCAGACCTCAGTTTGTTCTCAATCCCTCATAATATTTTCAAATGACATGCTGTTATCAGGCCCTAGTTATCAGCATAACATCTCATAATGTTTAAGCTCTCATATTGTTCTGAAGAGTAAGTCTTTGTTAGAAAAATGTTTTCGCTTTATCCTTAATGCATTTATCAGGATCAAATACTAAAAAAATGGAAAAAATGGCAACATTATCAGAGGCTGGGGTAAGTATATTGACCTCTGATCCAAGGAACATAAAATATGCCTTCGTCTTATATGATGCCATGACTTTGTTCGGTAAATTTAAAAGAGTTTTTACTTTGCTACTTTTTTTTACGGGAAGTTTTAGCTTTTAACTCCAGGCAAAAGAGAATAGAAAATCATGCGTATGCATCAGCTTATGTATAAAAAATGATGTGTAAAATTTCCTCTAAAATTTCTAGATATTTGAATGATATTCACGTTCATTTTTGGTTAAAATATGAAGTCAAAGAAAAGCATGAATTCTGAGAAGTCACTATAGTACAAAAAAAGTCGTAAAAAAAGAAATTATCCATTACAATTAAAGCAACTCTAAAGTGTAACCAGGACATTTCCGACATTTGAATTCATCTCCATAACGACTTTTCCCGCGCGCGCCAAAAAACAAAAAAAACAAAAAATGAAAGTCCCTCTTCGCTTGAAGTTGTATCATAGTCATGCTGCCATCATAACATGTCCTTTCTTTCTCACAGGGGAGGAAGGGAGGATAGGAGGGGAGGGGGGGGGGGGGAGCCTCGCCACAGAATAAGGAAGAGAAAGTATATTGCAACGGAAATTCTGTTTCTGTGTCTCGTGGCTCGCGAGTGTTTTGGGGAAAGATCTGGGGGTATATTTCTATCTTTTTTTTTCCTGGGGAAGGGAGATAGAAGGTTATTTTGATCGTTAATGTATTAAAAGAGAAATCAAGTATATTAAGGTCCGTTTTTCATTGTAGGTTTCCATTAGATAAAGTTTGGGAATAAAACCACACACACACGGACACACACACGCACACACACATATAGATATATATTTCTTTTTTTTTTTTTTTCCTTTTTTCTTTTCTTTCCTTTTGTCTTTCTTTTTTTCTTAGCGGTGAATGCGAATTGATCGGTATTTAGGATAGTTTGGAAAATGATAAACTGGAAAGGGCATACGTCACGTTCTTGTACGTAGGCCTACTGAAGAACATTAAATCATAAAAGAAAAAGAGGTTCTTCGTGTTTCTCGTGTTAATCTGAGAAACAGCTGATCCATCTCGTTTTTTAAAGGTTTTCTTTTGTTCCTTTGCGCTGTTTTTTTTTTCTTTCTTTTATGTTGCGCTAGCTCTTTGTGCCTTTTGTTTTCTGTCTCTCTTTCTCTCCTCTTTTCTTATTTTTCTCTCTCCCTCTTTCTCTCTTTCTCTCCTCTCCCCCCTTTTTCCTCTTCTCTTTTCTCTCTCTCTCTGTCTTCCTCCCCCCCTATCTCTCTCTCTCTGTTCTTATCCTCTTATCCCTTTTTCTGAATTGTTGTGTCACTTTAAAAGTCTTTCAAAAACTGCATTATTCTCCTTAGGATAAACTTATAAGAAGAAGAGGAATCAACGTCAAATGTTTAACTTTATTTTTCTTTTGTTGTTTATCCTTTTCAAAAAAAATGAAAAAAATCTTTTCAAGCAACACCGTCTTAAGATTTTTCTCCCTCTTCTTCGTCTTTCCTCACATTTCCAAACTTTTCTTTGAAAACTTGTATGTTTATGCAAATATATGTATGTGTATGTATGCATGCGTGAACATCGGCGTTTCTGTTTGCACTTGTATATATTTTTGAGAGCTATTGAAGTTATGTTGTTAGTTTCGATTGGGTGACGGTGTTTTATAAACTGTTTTACTGAAGTGTTTTTTATTTTACACTGAATAAAGTTTTATTTATTTATTTATTATTATTTATTTATTTTTCTATTTCATTTCTTACACGCGAACACTTAGTCATGCAGTATTATAGTATATATAGATAATCACGCATACGTTTTTTTTTTTTTTTTTTATAGATGCTTCTTGTCAATTCGTCATTTAAGAGTTTACAGAAATAACAGCATTATCGTCCATTTTCTCTATTGATTAAAAACGTTTATCGGTCCGACGTTCGTCTGACAAACACACAAACAGACACACACAGTTTCAATTTCTTTCTCTTTACATACGTTCATTCTCCTATAACACACAAACATGTACACAAACAATGAATATACCTGTCTACACATACACATTGTTTTTCAAAATTCCTTCCACACATACACAAACATTATTTTTAAAAATTGAACATTGTTTCTAAAAAATCCTTCCACACATACACATTGTTTTTCAAAATTCCTTCCACACATACACATTGTTTTTCAAAATTCCACCACAACCCTAACATTTTCTTTTCAATTCTTGCTTTAATTCATCAACTAATTCGTTCTCTCAGTCGTTCCAGAAACGTTTGTCGATCCACATGTCGATCTCACGAGCGCCGTGTTCCCTATTTGGTCCCACTTTAGGCCTATTAGTTTCAATTTACGCGCCATTACCTCACGCCTTCTCTAACGGTCGCATTTTTAAACTTCCGTCCGCCATTTTCCTTCCAGAACGTACTCATTTGCATCTCATTAGCATTTCCTTACCTGGTTCTGGCTGGATTAGAGCAGGAATCGTTTATTTCACCTATCTGCATGACCCACTTTATTTCGCTAATCTTTTTTTCTCTCTTCTTTATTGTGTATATCTTTTCAAATTAATTGTAATCAAATTCAGTTTTTGTTTTTATTTTTTTCTCCTTCCTCTCCTTCTCTATTTAAGTTCCTTCTTCTTCCTTCTTATCTTTTCTTTCTCTGTCTGTCTCCTTATCTTTCCCTCCGTTTATCCTCCCCTCCTTCCTCTTCTCTCTTTCCCTTTCTTTCTCCCTCAGTTTATCTTTCTCTTTCCCTCTCTCTCTATCCGTCTCTACCTCCTTTCCTCCCTCAGTTTACCCATCCCTCTTATTTCCTCCCTCTTTATCCATCTCTGCTTTCCTTCCTCCCTCAGTTTACCCATCCCTCTTATTTCCTCCCTCTTTATCCATCTCTGCTTTTCCTTCCTCCCTCAGTTTACCCATCCCTCTTATTCCCTCCCTTATCCATCTCTGCCTTCCTTCCTCCCTCAGTTTACCCATCCCTCTTCCTCCCTCTTTATCCATCTCTGCCTTCCTTCCACCTCCGTTGATCCATCCCTCTTATTCCCGCTCTTTTTGAGTCCCCCCTCTCCGTCTTCCCGTTTTCTTTGTCTTTCGAGAGAGCCTTACTTCATTAACTCCAAACAACCGACAAACGAAGATATATTTATGCAGATGAAGGACTATCTTCCTACTGCTGCTTCTGACGTCTGCAGCCGATATATTTTCTTGCTACGAGAACGAAGAAATGAAGTAGATAAAAGAAGAGAGAGTAAGAGAGAGAGAGAGAGAGAGAGAGAGAAGGAAAGAGAAAGAGACGAGAAGAGAAGAGCGAAGAGAGAGAGAGAGAGAGAGAGAGAGAGAGAGAGAGAGAGAGAGAGAGAGAGAGAGAGAGAGAGAGAGAGAGAGGAGAGAGAGAGAGAGAGAGAGAGAGGAGACGAAGGAGAGAGAGGAGACAGGAGAGATGAGAGAGAGAGAGAGAGAGAGAGAAGAGAGAAGAGAGAGAGAAGAGAGAGAAAGAGAGAGAGAAAGAGAGAGAAAGAGAAGAGAGAGAGAGAGAAAGAGAGAGACGAGAGAGAGAGGAGAGAGAGAGAGAGATGATGATGAGAGAGAGAGAGAGAGAGAGAGAGAGAGAGAAGAGAGAGAGAGAAGAAAGGGAGACAAGAGAGAGAAAAAAAAAACAACAGAAGAGAATGACAGACAGGACAGAGAGATCATTAGACAAAATATGACACCCAATCAAGCAATCTCCTAATCCCCCAAAAATCTCTCCAATGACCATGACATTCCGAACAACTGTGTCACGCAAACAGTATGCCTAGTATGCCCCCTGTCACGAGTGCCGATGCAGATTGCAAGCGATATTTTATGCTTCAGCTTCCATTGGCAATAACAAACTATTAATGCTCCATTACCTTCAACAGATTGCAAGGGAAATTGTGAACTTCCCCTGTGATTACGACCCACTCCGTTCACACTACAGGAGGTACACACATTTATTTGTGTGTCTCATGTATAATACACACACACATCATATTATATGTATTATATAGTATATTATATTATATAGTATATATATATATATAATATATATATATATATATATATATATTATATATATATATGGTGTGTAATGTGTTGTGTGTGTGTGTGTGTGTGTGCTGTGTGTGGTGTGTGTGTGTGATGTTGTGTGTGTGTGTGTGTAGTGTGTGTGTTGTGTGTGTGCGTGTGTGTGTGTGTGTGTATGTGTGTCTGTGTGGTCTGTGTGTGTGTAGTGTGTGTGTGTGTGTGTGTGTGTGTTGTGTCTGTGTGGTGTGTGATGTGGTGTGTGTGTGTGCTATGTTGTGTGTGTATGCGTGTGTGTGGTGCGTGCATTTCTCCGTAGATTCTAATTTTTTCTCCCGCAAGATCAAAGTCACACATCGCCCCTGTTGTTATAAAAGGACAAATTATTTTCACATCCAGTGTGTGCGCAATATCCTTTATTGTGTCCTCGACGGCATTGGTGAGGGATATTCACGGAAGAAAGAGAGAGGCAGTACAATTAGCAGCAAACGAATATTAATGAATAAAAAGACAAAAAAGAAAGAAAAGGAGATGATATTCACCGAAAAGAAAGAGAGAGAGAGAAAAATAGCAGCAAAAGAAATTATTAATGAATGTAAAAAGAAGAAAAAAAGAAAAAAAAAGTGCACCCCTCTGACCTACATTCTGGTCTCTGTTTTCCTAAAGTGCAACGTCGTTAGAAGCAAAAGATAATTATAACTTTATATATAAAAACTATCCTTCCCTTTGTGCCAGCTCTCTCTCTTTTAATTTCGCCCTCCCCCCCTGCTTCTGACACGAACCAATAAGAAACGACCTTTTGCAATAAATCTTAAAAGTGATTGGTTTGTTGGCCTGTTCCTGATGAAAATCTGGAGTGTTCGACCTTGGGGAATCACACACGTGGGAGGACTTCTCGGAGAGAGAGGGGACCCGTGAATGTCTTCGGGGTTGGAAGGCCTCGGGAAGTTCATTTGATGTGATGGGGGACGTGGGGAAGGAACAGAAGGAGGAGGAGGAGGAGGAGGAGGAGGAGGGGAAAAGGAGGGGGGGGAACAGAAGGAGGAGAGGAGGAGGAGGAGGAGGGGAAAGGAGGTGGAGGAACAGAAGGAGGAGGAGGAGGAGGGGATGGGAGGTGGAAAGGAGGTGGGAAGAAAGGAGGAGGAGGAGGAGAGGAGGGAGGGGAAGGGAGGTGGAGGAACAGAAGGAGGAGGAGGAGGAAAGGAGGTGGGAGGAACAGGAAGGAGGAGGAGGAAGGAGGGGAAAGGGAGGTGGAGGAACAGAAGGAAGGAAGAGGGGAAAGGAGGTGTGGAAACAGAAGGAGGAGGAGGAGGAGGGGCGAAGGAGGTGGGGGAACAGAAGAAGGAGGGGAGGAGGGGAAGAGGTGGGGGAACAGAAGAAGGGAGGAGGAGGAGGAGGAGGGGAGAAGGAGATGGAGGAGGGAGAGGAGCAGTAGGAAGAGGGGAAGGGAGACGGAGGAAAGGGATGAGGAGAGGAAGGAAAGAGGAAGGAAGATGGAGGAGAGGGATGAGAGAGGAAGGAGGGAGGTGGAGGAGGAGAGGGAGCAGTACGAGAGGGGAGGGAAATGGAAGAGAGGAATGAGGAGAGGAAGAGAGGTGGAGAAGGGGAAGGGAGATAAGGGAGAGGGGCAGGAGAGGTAATGGGTTGGAGGCGGAGGAGGAGACGAAAAGGGAGGGTGGAGGAGGGGAGAGAGAGGTGGAGGAGGAGGTGGAGGAGGAGAAGGTGGAGAAGAAGGCAGATACAGGAGAATGAGGAGGAAGGGAAAGGAGGCGGAGGAAGCGAAGAAGGAGGGGAAGTTAAGCGGAGAAGAGGGTAGGAGGAGAGATGGAAAAGGAGAGAGGGAGGGAAGGAAAGCGAAAAGAGGGAGGAGGGAAAAAGAAAAAGGAGATGAAGGAAGGGAAGGTAGGAAGAGGAGGGGGAAGAAGATGGAAAAGAAAGAAATAATATTAACTAATAAATAATAATAATAATAAAGTTTATTCCACTTGTTACAATACTTATGCTTGGTGTGACAGGCTGTCTGCTTATATACCCTTATATACTTATATACTGCTTATATACTGCTTATATTTCCTTCTAAATACCCCCTGCATGCTTCTGCAATTTCAACTGGCAGTGCGAAATTTGAATCAAGGTCAGCAAGATTGCGAGACGAGAACGCTACCGCTGCACCACATAACACACAGGAGACAAAAGGAGGAAAAAGAACGTAGAGGAGAGAGAAGTGCGGAGAGAACGCGGTAGAGAGAGAGGTGGAGAGAGAATGCGGTAGAGAGAGAGAGAGGAGGAGCTGAAATATCAGGTGGGGGAGAGGGGAGGGATCAAAGGGACGATGAGGTGGAGAGGGGAGGGGAGAGGGTAAAAAAAAGAGGGCACAAGAAAAAGGAAGAAAGAGGGGCGAGGATTAGGAATGGGGAAAGGAGGAGGCCGTCAAAGCCACCACGATCCCCACGTGTCAGGTTGAGATTAGAAGGATACGCCTTTCATTCCTTCAAGACATCCGAACATGACACGCCGAGAGAGGGACATATATTCCTTTCGGTTTCGCGTCCTGTGACTTTATCAGCATCGCCATTTTAGAACGAGAATGAACAGTATCCTCACACTTTCGCAGAGGAGCTCCGTCGCTGGTGCTTCTTTCGCGGCCATTTTACTCACGTTAATAGAAGCGATGTAACACTCACCTGGGAAAGAGAGAAAGGTGTTATTAATATAAATGTCACGGCTGAATATTTTGTTACTGATCAAATGTATTTCTTTTGATTTATTGCACTTATTCTAGTGGTCCATTTTGTTTTGAATGTGGAAGAGGCATTGTTTGCTAAAATGAAATATGATTAGAAAACAGATAAGTGGAATTTGAAATATTGTTATTTCCAAACGAGAGAGAGAGAGAGAGAGAGAGAGAGAGAGAGAGAGAGAGAGAGAGAGAGAGAGAGAGAGAGAGAGAGAGAGAGAGAGAGAGAGAGAGAGAGAGAGAGTCCGTTACTTCGCGTTCGCATTACTTATCATTCCCTACGCCTCCCGTGTCGCTGCCTCCGCTTCCCCCTCTGCCGCCTCCGACCTCGGCCTCCATTTCCCCCCTCGCAAACCTCCTCCCCGAAGTAAACAAGTGGCTTCGAACTCGCAAACTTTGGACGCCCTATCTGTCCCAACTGCCAATTCCGGCAAAAGTTCGGTATTGTTTGGCTGTACTATTAAATCTTGCCCTCCCGTTCGGCACGAGTTGTTTGCCGCTCTCGCTTTTATCCTTCTCTTTCTCTTCTCTAATCATTCTTTCTCGCCAGTTCAAACTTTCGCTACCGAGATAGGTTTCTCTTCCCCCCTCCCTCTCTCCGTCTTTCGCTCTTCCCATCTCCACCTCCCTTTCCTGTAAAAATTTCCTTGTTGCATTGCTGCATGTGAACGTTTTATATATTAATCCATTATCATTTTATCCTGAATAAATAATCACTGAAGAGCTATTGATTGTGTAAGTCAACATGGACGCATAAGATAATGAACATATTTTAACGGAGAGTATATATGTACATACATGTGTGAGGACTGAGAGCACACGTGTATGTATGAAAAATATACTAGATTCTTAACGAATAGGCTGGAAATCCTTAAGCCAAACCTCTTTCTAGAATTCCTTCATTCAAGATTTTTTTTTTTTTTAATTACCACCTACATATATCCTTGAATACACATTCATTATGTAGTATGGATACATACATCGAAAGTAGTAGGCATTTATTAGTCCAATTAAGCATTCCCCGCCGCGTGTGTTCTTAACATTCATTTGTTTCAACGATTCCTCATGCAATATCTGTATTTGTAGAAGTAATACAGCCTTTACAATTTCATACACGATAGGTCTACGTGTTCGAAGTTATCGTTATTATTCACAGTCGAGTGATATCGGCTTCGTGTCCAGAATATGACTATCTGATATCTAATTTTAGATGAAACATCGATGTACAGGTCAGGTTGGAGTTGTGAAACTGTGTTTTCGTGGTATTGCTAAAAAAAAAAAAAAAAAAAAAAAAAATGGTTTACCTGTTATTCATGAACTTATTTTCAGGTTGGGTAATCATGCTTTGTAAACTCTGTAAGGAAATTGGTTTCACCTATTCATATATTTACTCTTTTAATCTAACGTGCCTTGATAATTCGATTACTGAAATAACTTGAGTATAAAATTTGCAAGGATTTTTTTTTTTTTTTTTTTTTTTTTTGCCTTCGTATAACTTCCTTTTCTTGTACTAATGATGTATTTATCATCAGATATTCCTCATTACTGAAGGACAGTTTCCATTATTTTCCTATGTCATCTAAACGGCCACACGAAAGAAATAATACAATAGCATTGTCTCTAGCAAATGGGACATAACGGTCATAATTTTGAATTCCAAAACGCGTTACGCTGCAGTGGCGTGTATTTTGCCCTCATTAATTATTCTTAACTCTCATCTAATTAGGAGAAAAAAAATACGTGTAGTTAATATCAGGATATTATATGTTTATACATTTATGGGAGAATGTTAAAAGCTAAATTAAGGACAACCGTTTTTAGATAATGGGGTTGCCCACTTATCCTATTTTGCGTTGCGTTTATTCTCGATGAATTCCTAAATGAAGAAGACGAAGATTCAGTCATTTCAAGTCAAAGCTGATTAAGAGAAAGTGGTTAATAACATTACAAAAGTGGTAGTGGTAATTGCGACAAGATAAATGATCAATTGCAAAGTTATTGGCTGGTGGTGTTGTCATGCACTGCTGATTATTGTATTGTGCAAAATGGCAATTAAATGTGCAAAATCCTTTTGGGAGATTATATGTTTATACATTTATGGGAGAATGTTAAAAGCTAAATTAGGAACCGTTGTTTTTAGATAATGGGGTTGCCACTTATCCTTTTTTTCCCCGTTTATGATTTCTGTGAATGCTAAAAAAGGAAGATTTAGTCGATTTCAGATCAAAGCTGATTAAGATAAGTGGTTAATAAATTACACAAAAGTGGTAATTGCGATAAGATAAATGGATCAATTGCAAATTCATTGCTGGTGGTCATGCACTGCAATTATTGTGCAAAATGGCAATTAATGTGCAAAATGATTTAGTATCCCTGAAACACAAGCGCGATGTTTAGAAGAAAATGGTCGTTGTGGTACAATAAGTATGTGTGAACTACGGACTTGAAATGCATTTTGAAGAAGCCTAAATTAATGGAAATGTAAAAACACTTTAAACACGGTGAAATATTATATAACTTAGAAACGATTATATCATTAGGATAAACAAGAGGTGAGATACAGTTTCAAGTGCGCTGTCATGTTTCTTTGTGCTTTAGAATGACGTAATTATGTTTGCTGACAGAAATTATTATCATTATCATTATCACCATGATTATTATCATGATCATTATCATTATCATTATCATTATCATCATTATTTATTATTGCTATTATGAAAATTCATCATCATTATTATTATCATTTTATAATAAAAATAATGATTATCATTGTTATCATTATCATCATTATATCTAATTATTTTCGGTATTGTGGGGTAACAGAAAAATAAATTATTCTATGGTGATCAAATGCTTCAATATTATCAAATATGACAACTGGGTAATAGATGTTCTTCATTGCTCCTTATGATCAATAAACAAAGGTAATGAACAATAACCATCTACATAACACGAAGTATAGTAACATATGGTGATCTTACGCACAAAACGCCCTCGTCCTTTATAGTGTACTGAATATAGTGCTTCTTCTTTCTTCCTTTATAGGGTTTTATCTTGAATATAGCGTTCGTCACCATCGCTCCACACACACCACACCACACACAGCACACACACACACACACACACACACACACACACACACACACACACACACACACACACACACACACACAACAACAATACAATAAAAAAAAAAAAAAAATAAATAATAATAATAATAACAGGAGCGCAGCGTGTTGCGTCCGGCAGCAGCGAGGCGGCGCACAAGAGATTCCAATTCGCTTTAAAGCCGAACACCTTGACAAGCCCGACTTTCCTCTTCCTGTCTCTTAACAAGCCACAAACTCGCTCATGGTTGGCTTAAACGACCTTGTTTGTGGTATAAATTGGCAGTCTCGAGGTGGAAGGTTGTAGTTCTTCTCGACAGCGCGTGTCGGTTATTTTGCTAACCTGTTATTCATTTTTGTCGAGTTGGTCATGGTAGAGTGAGAGTTTAATGGTGATGATAAAAAGGATGGTTTTGGAGTGATGTGGTATTTTTATGCGAGTGGGAAAATATATTTGTTCATTTTTTTTTCTTTTTAATTCACCGACTAACCGTAAAGCATTTTGTAAATCAGGCATTATCGCAAATATATGAAAAAGGGCTAAAACATTTCATACCGAGATCAGCAGAATCAAAATGAATTACATATCTCAACCAAACAGATAAACGAATTGTCAAATACAGGAATAACAAAACAAATAAACAACAACCATAAAAAATACACGTATACAAAACCAACGAAAACATAGAAACCTGCAACTAAATTCCATTTTAATTTACCGTCCCCCTCCCCCCTTTTTTTAACGAAAGGGAGCAGTAGCCAGGCTTTTTTTCCCTCCAACACAGGACCTACCTTTCACAAGCCACCATTTCCTGGCTCACCGAAAAGCCTTTGCCGACCTAGCGCTTTGTTAATAGCGTTTTGTGGAGCGGTTAATCTGCTGCCGGGGCTTCATGGGGCTTCTTATTGGTCATGTGAAACGGCGTGTCGCTGCTGAAGGGGCCGCGAGCAGGCTTTGGCGGCTGGAGGATGCGGCGAGGGCGTTACTCCGCGTTGTAAATGAGAATGGAAAGGGTTGTAGATCTTCAAGTGTTAGGTTATAGGGTTTCGAGGTTTGGGGGGTTTCAGCAACGGGGATGTAGCTGATTTCTTTTGTCGTTGTTGCTCAGAGAGAGATCGATAACCGTGAAGCAATACGCCATGCTTCATAGATTTGTTCTTTTATAAGCTTAAGGTATGGTTATTATGGAAAAGCACCGTATTTCAATCTTGCGAAAGTATTTCAATTTCGATCTCGAAGATTCAGCTCCATACTCTGAATGTACAGTGAACCCAACGCTACACATTCTGTCCCCACTCGTAGATTTGATTACGATAGGGGTTCCCTCTGGCCCCGCCCAAGGCTTGCAAGCGGAGGGCAACAATGATGCATCAGAACAGATATAAACTTAAATGCCATTAGCAGGTTTAAGGAAAGGTTATCTA
>NW_020869659.1:190576-195576 GCF_003789085.1 Penaeus vannamei | reverse complement strand
AACTCTCATATTCTCCCTCTTTCTCTCTTCCTAAAATAACCCTCAAATTTCCTTACCTCCTTAGAATAACACTTAAAACTCCCTTTTCTCCCTTAAGATCTCCCTTCCTACTTTCAAATCTCCCACTCTCCCTGTCTCCCTAAGATCTCCCACCTTCCGTCAAATCTCCCTCACTCTCCCTGTCTCCCTAATTTCTCCCTCCCTACTTCAAATCTCCCTCACTCTCATTGTCTTCCTAAGATCTCCCACCTCCTTCAATCTCCCTCCTCCCTCACTCTTCCCTGTCTCCCTAAGATCTCCTACCTCCCCTCAAAATCTCCCTCGCTCTCCCTAATTTCTCCCTCACTCCCTCGCTCTCCCTGTCTCCCTAATTTCTCCCTCCCTACTTCAAATCTCCCTCACTCTCCCTGTCTCCCTAATTTCCCCCTCCCTACTTTCAAATCTCCCTCACTCCTATTTCTCCCTAATTTCTCCCTCCCTACTTCAAATCTCCCTCACTCCCTCATTTCTCCCTCTTCCTAAGATCTCGCACATTCTCTTAAATCTCCCCTCTTCTTCTCCCTGTCTCCCTAATTTCTCCCTCCCTACTTCAGATCTCCCTCACCCTTTACTCTTCCTGTCTCCCTAAGATCTCCTACCTTCTCTCAAATCTCCCTCACTCCTTACTCTTCCTGTCTCCCTCATTTCTCCTCACTTCCCACACTCTCCCTGTCTCCCTAATTTCTCCCTCCCTACTTCAAATCTCCCTCACTCCCTCATTTCTCCCTCCCGCCTCCTTGAGAATAAGGATCATCTAATGGTCGTAAAGACAAACACGATGACCCTTACAGCTGATAGTTATGGCACCCCCCTCCCCTCCCCCATGAGCCCCCCCCATCTCTCCTCTTATAGGACTCTGATCTTATGTAATGAATTTTATTTTCTTTCTTTCTTTCTTTTTATCTTTCTGTATTTTTGTCTTATCTTTCTTATCTTTGTTATCGCAGTCAGAGAAAGACAGAGAAAAACAGACAGAGAAAGACGGAGAGAAAGAGACAGATAGACAAAAAGACAAGAAAACGTACATACAGACCGACAAAAAGACAGAGAAAGAGAGACAAGAATGAAAAAAAGAACAGAGATAGATAGATAGATAGATAGATAGAGAGAGAGAGAGAAGAGAGAGAGAGAGAGAGAGAGAGAGAGAGAGAGAGAGAGAGAGAGAGAGAGAGAGAGAGAGAGAGAGAGAGAGAGAGAGAGAAAAGACAAACAGACAGAAAGACAGAGAGAAAAAGACATACAGACAAAAAAGACAAGAAAACGTACGTACAGACCGAAAAAAGACTGAGAGAAGAGAGACAGGAAATGAAAAAAACAGAGATAGAGATAGATAGATAAATAGATAGATGGATAGACAGATAGATAGATAGATAGATAGAGAGAGAGAGAGAGAGAGAGAGAGAGAGAGAGACAGACAGACAGAAGACAAACAGAAAAAGACAAACAGAGAAAACAGAGAGAAAGAGACAGACATAAAAAAGACAAGAAAACATACATACAGACGACAAAAAAAGAAAGAGAGAGACAGGAAATTAAAAAAAGAACAGAGAGAGATAGAGAGAGAGAAAAGACTCAGAAGAAAAATGGAAAATAGGAACCGAAAGTGGAGACAATCAAAATGATAAAATTCCACGAACACAGAAGAATGATTACCAGAAGAAAAAGAAAAGAAAAAAAAAAAAAAAATGAAGAACTGACAACCACGCCCGTCATACATAACAATAAATTGCACCCGACGTCAGCAACGCCAATCCCTTGATTAAAAAAGGCATTTCTGCAACATTGAGGAGAATTTGCAACGTCGGGGTGAAGGATTAGCGAATCGGAGACGAACGATTGAGTAACAAAGAGGAGACAAAGGAGGGATTAATTATCCTTCTCTCTCTCTCTTATTTCCTTTCGCATAATTAGAATCCAGGTTATCTGAATAGTCTTTACAAAAAAAAGAAAAAAAAATCATCAAATATATATATATATATATATATATATATATATATATATATATATATATATATATATATATATATATATATATATATATATTATTCTTCAATTATGCATTATTATCAATTATCAATTCTTCAATTAAGATATATATTATAATTATGCATTACAGATTTGTTATCATCTTTATATTTTCATCATCGTCTTCGTTGCCTAATCAAATTTCTTTTTGCATTCGTTTCCCCTTCGAAGGAACAAAATGCTGGGAACTGGCACATCAGAGCATGGCTTTCAGATAATATTGTAATGAATCAGAATGAAGTTTAAGAAATGGCTACTTATCATGACTGAAAGATATGTGCTTTATAAGATCATAAAGCATTATATTATTATCTTTGCTATTAGTATCATTATCGTTATTGTTATTACTATCTTTATGATTAATTTTATTATTATCATCATTATCATTATTGCTATTATTCTTATCATCATTGTATTTTCAATATTATTATTATTTTATTATTATTATTATTATTATTATTATTATTATCATTGTTATCATTATTATTACCATTATCATTATTGTCATCATTATTATTACTACTATTATTATCATCATTATCATCATTATTATTATCGTTGTTATTATCATTATTATCATTATTATCATTATCATCATTATTATTATCCTTATATGGTTACTATTACAATTATCATTATCATAACTATTATATGAGTTAAAGGTAAGTAAAAGTAGCTTATAGAATCAATCAATATCAAATTATTTATCCACAAAGGATAAATAATTATCAAGGCAATATTGCATTAAGGTGAATGGATAACTGACTTCAAAGTGAATGCATTTTGAAATACTACGTTACTATTAAAGGTAAAATTCTTACTGAAAGGGAGAGAGAGAGAGAGAGAGAGAGAGAGAGAGAGAGAGAGAGAGAGAGAGAGAGAGAGAGAGAGAGAGAGAGAGAGAGAGAGAGAGAGAGAGAGAGAGAGAGAGAGAGAGAGAGAGAGAGAGAGAGAGAGAGAGAGAGAGAGAGAGAGAGAGAGAGAGAGAGAGAGAGAGAGAGAGAGAGAGAGAGAGAGAGAGAGAGAGAGAGAGAGAGAGAGAGAGAGAGAAAAGAGAGAAAAAAAAAACAGAAACAGAGACAGAAACAGACAGACAGGGAAATCATCTATAGAAACTTAAAAAGGACCAGTTCGACAATCCAACGAAAAGAAATTTGCCATTTTTAGCACCGCAGAAAATCGCGGTGAGTCCAGCTTATTAACCATTAGGTATAAATGCTCCAGGCAATTTCTTTGATGGATCTCTTGGAGATGAGGGCGAGCTCTGGGCGTGTGTACGTAACCCTGTGAGTGAATAAATGTATGTGCGTTTGTGTGTACGTAAATCTTCATTACAGTATATGTGATTAAAATTTGCGACTCAATGAATCTACCAATGAATATGATATGTAAGTAAGCGTTTCCAAACATACCATTGTACATTGATACACGTGTAATCGCCTTGTACATAATGTCGAGTTTGCCGAATTCAATTACACTAATGGCTGTAGTCTTTATGGTCTTTGTTGGAGACAGTTTCACTTAAGGCGGCGGTAGAAAGTGCTCGTGTGGGTTTTGTGTACTGCGTGAGAGTGGGTCGGTCAGATGAATGCTTTTCTTCATAATTTTGGAGGCATTTTTGCGTTGAGTGAAGGGGTTGAAAATCCCTCTGGGCGATTAGATTTTTTTTTTCATTATTTATTACGTTTTTTTTATCTCTCTTAGTCTTTTACCTTTTCTTTTTTCTGGTCTGTCTGTCTGTCTCTTCTCTCTCTCTCTCTTCTCTCTCTCTCTCTCTTCTCTCTCTCTCTCTCTCTCTTCCACTTCTCTCTCACTCTTCCTTCCTCCCTCCTTCTCTCTGTCTCTGTCTCTCTCTCTCTCTCTCTCTCTCTCTCTCTCTCTCTCTCTCTCTCTCTATCTCTCTCGTCTCTATCGTCTCTCTCTCTCTCTCTCTCTTCTCTCTCTCCCTTCCTCCCTCTTCCCTACTCCTCTGTGTGTGTGTTGTTCTTGCCCTCGGTGGTGTTCTGCTTGTGTCTCCGCTACTCTTTTTGTTGTTCCCTCTCTCCTTTTTCCTCCTTATGTACCTTTTGTTTTTTTTACTTTCTTTTTTTTTTTTTTCTCTGTTTTCTTGTTTTTTGTTTTTTTTTTTTTTTTTTTTTTTTTTTTTTTTTTTCCGTTTTTTTTGTTTTTTTTTTTTTTCTTCTTGTTTTTTTTTCTTTCTCGCCTTTGTTCTTTTCTGCACTCCCCTGCCTTCTATCTCTCTATAAACGTATTGAGAGAGATACGTATACATATTTTTTTGCTTTTCCCTTTAACCGACTAGATCTTTTTCAGAGTAAGCTGGGTTCTGGTTGTCTTCTGTGGGGGCAGCTTTCAGCACTAGGTGAACTCGTGCCAGACGCTACAATTAGTCATAAACTTCTGTCGCTCGTTGTAGCAAAAACGCGGTGGTTGGGCCTTTATAATGAGGGCCAATCCACGTATTTTTAAAAAAAACAGACGCTGGATGTATTAAAATAATGGTGTGGTAGAGTTTGCCATAAAGGTATCGATGCTTCTCTTCTTCGTTGAGATGTTCTTGATTTATTGTTTTGACTTATTATCAGACTAATTGGATATGACATAATGGAGAGAATTAGCTAATGTGCGGTAATTAATCTTTGTTTGATATGCATCGTATCTTATATCTTATACTATATCTATCTTATATCTGCTATTAGATAGTTATAAATATACAGATAGATTAGTTAGCTTATATGTACAGTATGCATATCCATATATAGTATATAAGCATAATATAGTACATATTATAGTAGATAAGTAATAGTAAAGTATGAGTGATCTAGCATATCTGCACGCTATCTCTACATTACAAGAAAATTAGTTAGGATATAATATTGCAATACGAAAAGATGGTTCCGTGAGTTGTGATGTCTTTTTCTTCTGTCATTTTTCTT
>NW_020869659.1:180576-188076 GCF_003789085.1 Penaeus vannamei | reverse complement strand
CGCATGATATTTAGAGAGAATTATCATCTTTACTTTTTTTTATTATCATCATTATTATCTTTTTTTTGGTGGGGGGGATACGAAGAATTATGTGTTTGCATGTATATATTTGGAGTTATTTTTAATTCTACCTCTTCATAAATGATGACTGACAAATGTACATGGTTGCAAGAGTTATAATTCACCAACAACTATTCGACGCGATCAATATAAACCAAGACGAAACGAATCTATATAAAAAAAAACACTCATTTCTCATAGCCAAAAGAAAAAGAAAAAAAAAAACTGGCTTTGCAATCTGGGTGCGTGCTTGCAGGACACTGGGCCTGCGGTGAATGGCAAACCAACTTAGTTAAACATGCAAACTCTCGTCCCGTTGTGTTTGGAACTGAAGCGGCCAATTTCGAAGTGATTCCCCGATTTTCGAGGTGAATTTTCATCCGATCGCATCCGTTGATCATCCAAAGAGGGACTAATCTCATCAACAGGTGAACGTAGGTGAAGAAAAGGGTAAATAAACAGACGTAGGATATGACTGTGCTTTTAACAAGGTAAAGATAAATATTTGTTTTTGTTTTTGTTTTTTTTCCCACGTGTCACTACGTTCTGCGGGATCCAGTTTGGAATTTTATTTATCTTTTTTCCATCGGTAGGTCTGGAATGGAAAAAATAGAATATTCCAAACCTTCTGAATATTTACACCTTGAAAAAAACAAACATACAATTTCATACATCTTTGATAGTCACCAAATCTGAAATGAAAAGATACTGTAGCGGGTATATAACACTACGAACAGAGTATCCAACTTCTCTTTCTCTTGTCACTGAGTAAACTGTTCAGCATACTTATAATCTACTTATAATCCCGTATCACCACTTATAATGCCAACAATATAACACCAAATAATGCCACACTTACGACCACTTACCTATACCACTCACACGGACTCAGGCTGTGTGCCAGTTGTAATTATATAAAGTATATCCACACAGCATCTGTTTTCCACAACATATGGACACAATATGTTCCTTTAGTATCATGTTCAAGTCACAAAATTCAAGAGAAATGACAATAACGACAAAAAGAAATAAGTGAAATGCAGTTAGTACATTTCGCATTATCGTAATTTTCAAAATACGTTATGATAAGGTTTTCAAAGCAGCTGTAGGCAATAATTTATTAAATATTGTTACAGAAAATTAAAAAAAAAAGTAAAAAAAAAAAAAAAAAGTAAAAAAAAAAAAAAGTAAAAAAAAAAAAAAAAAAAAAAAAGAAAATAATATGAAATTCTCGTCTTTTTTCATGTTCGTGTATTTCGCAATTAAGGCTGCATTTGCGCACCTAAAAATTCCTTGCCGAATTTACTGACTGTAAAGGTATAAATAATGTCGGACGCTTCGTACATAAAGCCGTTATTTCCTGCTGCTTTATATACAAAATAATTCTTATAGTGTTGGATATCCGTTTATTCGAAGCATATTGGCACTTTTTTTTTTTTTTTTTTTTTTTTTTTTTTTGCAGTTCTTTCATGCATTATGAACGAAACAATTCTGATAGCACTTGTATAAAAATGTGTGTGTGTCTGTGTGTTTGGATGTGTATGTATGTATGTTTTGATATATGTGGAAACATATATTGCACACACACACACACACACACACACACACACACACACACACACACACACACACAAACAAACGAACAAACAAACACACACACGAACACAAACAAGCAAACAGACACATATAATTCTATGTGTATGATACTCCCCCGGTCTATTTGATATAAAAAAGAGAGTTCCCTCGCTCTATACTTTCCCTATTAGTAAAAATCCCCCTGTAACAGTTCAGTAACCGACGGCGCTGGCTTTATGGACACGACTGCGCGGGATTTTGAAGATGACTTTACCGTAAACTCGAATATTCAATATCCCATTTTCTATGGATCCCGTGCTTTTAGCCCAGACTAAAGAGTTTTGGGACCATGCGCCGGACGTTCATTCAGGGGGCCCTTTTATGTTGCATAATTCCCGTTATGAAAACGGTTCCCCCACATAAATATGTATGTGTGTGTATATTAATATATATATATATATATATATATATATATATATATATATATATATATATATATATAATTTAGCGGTCTTCTCGTATTTGAAATTGATCACTGCTTGATGTGATGCTGCATGCAATGCATAAAGTGCAAAATTTAGATATAAACTAAAGTGCATATACATACTATTTTTTTCTATTTCTCGGTCATAAAGAATTTACAATTAACTGCGCATTAAATGCAACATGTGCAATATCGAGTAATTGTACATGCATGTATGAAAACGTGTGTCATGGTAGGCTATTGGTGTTGGAAAATATATTTGCAATTATTTTTTTTTCCATAAGCAGTTCTTTGTTACTGGGCTTATCCAGTGAGCTTCTGAAATTAGGTTGTTCAGAGTAAGTAGTAGATTGAACAAAGAGGAAAAACGTAATTTTTTTCTTTTTATCTATTCTATTATTTATTATCTATTTTATTTCTATTATTTATTTATTTTTTTTCTTATTTTTTTTTTTTTTTTTTTTTTTTTTTTTGGGGGGGGGGGGTCATTTTACCATACGAGTATATCCAAACTTCCATTAACCAGTCATGTTGGTCATTCTTTTATTTCCCGAAGGAAATAGATGAGGCTATTTCATGCTAGCATTAAATAAATGCTGCGTAACAACATATCGCATATTTTCACGATAGAAAATTCAATTTACTTTACTTTATTATATTATTATTATTATTATTATTATTATTATTATTATATTATTATTATTATTATTATTATTATTATTATTATCATTATTATCATTATCATTATCATTATTATCATTATCATTATTATCATTATCATTATCATCATTATCATTATCATTATCATTATATTATCATTATCAATATTATAATTATTATTATTATCATCATCATTTTCATTATTATCATTATCATTATCATTATCATTATTATCATTATTATTATTGCTATCATTGCCAACAGCATTATCATCATCATCATCATCATCGTCACGATCACTCTAACCATTATTCTTTTTTCATGAAAACCTCTTCGGGATTCTTCCATTGTGTTTTGTTTCTCACTGTCGAACGTGTATTGGACCGGTCTGCCTGCGTGTGACAGCTAGTAACAGTATTTCAAAAACTTGTGAGCCGTTTCCCCAAATGCAACCGAAATCGCCTTTTTTTATATATTCCTTCTATCTCTTTTATTTCCCGGGTTCCGATGTTTGTATATGAAAAAAATGTTTTTTTTTTTATACTTTTCATTTCCCGTCGGCGAATGATGGCAACTATATGGTTGTGAGTTGCCGGTTTTTCATTTTCTGTCGATGGAATAATTTATTTACGGATCTATTCATTCATTTATTTATTCATCTTAGATTATTTGGACACAGTGTTTTGATAAAGTTTTTTCTTTTCTCTCGTTCATGTTTCTCCTCAATTCACCCAATATCCACATACGAAAAATAAACAAAAGTAAGAAAAATGAACGAAAAATAAGGCGATTGCAAAGGCTGTGTTATAATTTGAATACTGTATGAAAGGTTATGTTAGTAACAAGTAATATATCATTACTGTTATTACTATTAGTATTATTATTATGATAATAATTGTAATTATTATCATACTATTATTACCATTATTATTATTATCATCATCATCATTATCACTATTACTATTATTGTTGTTAATATAATTATTGATATTGTCTTTAATATCATCGTTTGTTTTTCTTTATTATCATTATTATCAATACTATCATTACTATTGTCATTACTATTGCTAATATTTTTATAATTTCTATTATTGTCACCATCATTATGATTATCATCATCGTCATCTTTATCAATCACTATCATCATCGTATTACCATTCATAGTATTGTTATCATATATCATCATCATTATCAACTTTATCACTATTATCACTGATATTATTATAGATATTATTAATGTCATCACCCTCATCACCATTGATCCTTAAAGTGATGTAGATGATACCATAATAATATTTAGGAAATGGGTAATAACAATACAAACGATAATTGTCTTTGAAACAATTTAATGATACTTGGCGGATAAAGGCAACTTTAATCTTCGTTCTCGCTGTCTCTCTTACTCCCATTATCGGCCTCTGCTTCCACACCCTATTTTCTTTTTCCCTCCTCGCTTTTAGGAAAGATCTTGCGGTCTTGCCAGTTACTCCGACACTCCCATCAACCTTGGCTATTAGAGTAAGACTCATTGTTGCTCTCTCCCCTCTCCCCTCCCTCCCCCTCCCCCCTCCCCTCCCCTCCCCTCCCCTCCCCTCCCCCTCTTCCTCTCCCTCCCGTCCCTCCCCTCCCTCCCTCCCTTCCCTCCCCTCCCCTCCCCTCCCCTCCCCTCCCCTCCCTCCCCTCCCTCCCCTCCCCTCTCCCTCCCTCCCCCTCCTCCCCCCTCCTCCTTCGCTCGGCCCTTCCTTGATTAACTCCTTCTGATGAAAAGAAATTGTAACTTCGAAGAGGAAATTCATTACCATTTTCTCCGAGAATTTCTTTTTTTTTTCCTTCCGTAAAATGCCTTTCCTAAAAAAAAAAAAAAAAAAAAAAAAAAAAAAAAAAAAAAAAAAAAAAAAAAAAAAAGTGTCATAAAAAAGTACTATAAAAGGAGTTCTGTAAGGATGTCAATTATAAGAATAACTTTTTCTACCAAGAAATAATTAGGATCGGAATAATGTGGATAGTTAGATCGATTATTGAATCGTTGTGCTTTGGAAACACACTTTTCTGAAGTCTAAGCTGGCAGGTTTTAGCATTAAGGTGAAATAAAAAAAAATCCTCTAATGAAGAATATTAAAATAAAGGCTGTAGCGCATAAAGATTACATCAATCATAGACCTTAATCCTATGTAGCTTGACGACATTTTTATGCTTATTTTTATACAGTGAATAAGTGTTCTAATAGACATTTTTTTTTTTTCGCAAATATTCCCTAAATTCTCTTTCCTGTAAATCCGAAGGTAGGTACGTATTTGTTGTGTTTCATTTGCTTATTTGTTTGTTGTTTAGTGTATGTTCTTTCCTTTTTTTTTTTTTTACTTTGACACGTTTATTGAGACAAAAGTAAAATTACATCTCAAAAGGATGAGGTAACTTAGGTTATCCTCACCCTTACTTAATAAGTCCCTGTGCGGGCTCACAATTCATTATACAAAGCTTAGGTATAATAGTATTTAAGAATAAATACAACACTTAGGTATAATGATATCTAAAAATAAATACAACACTTAAATTATAAAGAGTTATTGGCTTACATATCGGTAAGGTGATATCCATGCAGGAAAAAAAAGGACATTGATAATGAAGTCTTCGTTTTCCGTCCTTAGATTTATACGAGAGAAAGGACTTATAAGTAGATAAAGTAGAGAGACATATACAGTTTATTTAGCATACCATACGATCTCCCATTGGGACGTTGCAACGAACTGTGCAGAGCCATTGTAACCCCCTCAGTTATTTAGCCACATAACAGCCCCTTGGGTTCCGTTGAACATATACTACATACGGACGCCACAGTGAACATTCCGATGAAATACAGCTTTACAACCCTGGTCTAGATATCGAGAGAGAAAACGGCGTTGAACAGAGAGATGAGCAGACATGATAATAATACCTAGAAAAGGAAGGAAAGAAGAAGAAGAAAAAAGTGCTTTGAAAGAGGAACAAGCTCGCTCTCCCTCTCTCTCTTTCTTTCTCTCTCTCTCTCTCTATCTCTATCTCTTCTCTCTCTCTCTCTCTCTCTCTCTCTCTCTCTCTCTCTCTCTCTCTCTCTCTCTCTCTCTCCATTGACGAATATTACCTATCCATGCAAATCATCCATGACGTTTGTCCCTCCACAACCTCAACGAAGATACACCTCTATAACATCGATATTTTTCTCTATCCATTCCATTCCATTTTCTACTCTCAACCCACGCATTTGAATAAGTCACTCTCGCAGGAACAATAAAAAAATATTCACTCTCGTAGGAAAAAAGGACCTGTTGTAGCGTAAGGGCACTCGTCATTAATTGCCGCAGCATCACAAAAGACTCTCCTTTCATTAAACACTTTTGTCATAAAACACGGACACACTTATACGGCGGGAGAGAACACTTGAAGACCCGACTCAGGTCTGACATTAATGACAACGGCTGCCCCCCCCCCTGACCCCACCCATCCATCCCACGGATGAGCGTGATATATGTGTATATATATGTATATATATATATATATATATATATATATATATATATATATATATATTATATATATTATATATATAGTATATATATATACATACATATATATAATATATATATATATATAATATAATATATATCATATATATATATATGTATATATATATATATATATATATATATATATATATATATATATATATATATACATATACATACATATATATATATATATTATATATATATATATATATATATAATATATATATATATATATATATATATATATATATATATATATATATATATGTAGATGTATAGATAGAGAGAGGGATAGACAGAATAATATATAGAAAATGAATAGATATACTGATATACGATAGTTGTATTTTAAACAATTTAATATTACATGGCGGGTAAATGCATCTTTAACCTTTGTTCTCGCTGTCTCTCTTACTCCCATTATCAGTCATATCATACCACACACACCACCACACACACAAAACACACCTACATGTATAACACATATATATTACACATATACTCACACACACACATACACACACATACACACACACACACTCACACACACACACATACACACACACACACACACACACACACACACACACACACAGACACACACACACACACACACACACACACAACACACACACACACACACACACACACACACACACACACACAATAATATATATATATATATATATATATATATATATATATATATATGTATGTATACACTACATATACACAGGTGTGGGGGTGAGTGTGTGTTTTTGGTGTGTTTGTGTATTTGTATGTGCTTGCGCATGTGTGTTGTTCAACTTGACAGAAGAATAGACAAACAGACAGACAGCTAGATAAATAGATAAATAGACAGCCAGATCGATAGATAGATAGACAGCTAGATAGATGAATAGACTGAGAGATAGACTGATAGACAGAGAGATAGATGAATAGACAGAGATAGATAGATAGACAGCTAGATAGGTGAATAGACCAGAGACATAGATTGATAGACAGATAGATAGATACATAAATAGAAAGATATATAGTTACATAGATTGATCAGTAACAAGATAGAAAGAGTATAGAGATAGATAGATAAATAGATAGAGTGTAACGGACAGAGACATGCTGAACGACAGACAGACAGACAGTCAGTCAGACAGACAGACAAGCAGAGACAGAGAC
>NW_020869659.1:158076-175576 GCF_003789085.1 Penaeus vannamei | reverse complement strand
TGTGGTGGTGGTGGTGTGGTGGGGGTGTGGGTGGTGGTGGGTGTGTGTGGTGGTGGTTGGTGTGGTGGGGTGGGGTGTGTGGAAGTGGGGAGAGAGAGAGAGAGAGAGAGAGAGAGAGAGAGAGAGAGAGAGAGAGAGAGAGAGAGAGAGAAGAGCAGAGAGAGACAAAGAGAGAGAGAGAGAGAGAGAGTAACAAAGAGACAAAGAGAGTCAGACAAACAGAGAAAGAGACAAAATAAAGGACAGACAGACTGACAGACAGTAAAGAAACAAAGAGACAGACACATACAAAGAGACAGAAACAGACATAATCCAAAGATCACGCAAATCAATAATCTCAATAACAATCATAATAACTCAAAATAATTATACTCAATAATAATCATAATAACTCATTGAAATAATAACTCAATAATAATCATAATGACTAATAATAATATTAATAATTAATCAATAATAATCATAATAACTCAATAATAATAATGATAATCACAACAATAATAATTATAACAATAACTCAACAATAATAATGATAATAACAACTCAAAGATAATAATAATAACGCAATGATAATAATAACTCAATAATAACGATTATAACAATAACTAATAATAATAATAATAACTCACTAATAATAATAATAACTCAATAATAATTAATTTAAACTCCTTAGGTCTAAAGGCCGTGTCACACTAGCACTTTTTCCGCATTACTTTTCCGCTGGCACCACGGAAATCGTGGCCATTTTGGTTCGCGCAGTCACACTAGCGATGAGAACCACGGAAACAGTCCGACCAAAATTCTAAACACAGAAAGATGGGTTTAACTCCCGCACAGGCTCTGGCGATGATGGGCGTTATTCTGGCTATGTGGCGACGATTTAATGCGAAACAACGAATGTATAATGCTAAATAAGGATGTATTCTCGCTACTCTCATCTAGTCAGCTGACGGGGACAAATGTAAATAAACAGGCGAGCAGCTAGTTACAAACTTGTATGTCTTTATTAAATACAAGAGAAAATTTTGCCAATTTTAAAATATTTACAGTTTAGACTGTCTTTTTGAATCGTTTTATATTATAAATACTTTTTTTTTTTACATTACTATAACGATTATCTATTATAGCTTATCATTTGAACGAAAAAGACCACGGAAACTTGCCAGCGAAAACGATAATTATCGTTTGACTGGAACTTATAGCATTCACCCAAAATACAAACAGTAGCGAGAAAAAACAAAACCCGAAACGTGAAAGAACCACGGGAATTGTGCTAGTGTGACACCCCCTTAAGTTTTCATCAACGACAGACGACCTGCAAATACACGAAGTGGAAGCCCTGCTCTCATCCGGGACCTGCACACGACACAGGGTAGAGTCAGGGACGAGAGAGAGCAACCCAGACAGCGCCAGTGACCGGAGCGACGCTGTGCCCACGGGGACTGGGTAGGAAATGGGAATCTATGTCAGAGAGAGGCAGGAAGTCATCAGATTCGCCAGGGGTTTCAGAGGAGGCTTCACGGGAGGAAATCTCGGGTCGTGGCAGGGCGGAGTGATGTAGGTGCCGCGTTGGGCGTTTGGTGTGCTTGCTCGGTCAACGTGGGGAGGATGGACAGTGTCATTGTGTGGTTAAGCGTGTTGGCACTATTCGAGAGAGAAGAGAGAGAGAAGAGAGAAAGAGAGAGAGAGAGAGAGACAGAGACAGAGACAGACAGAGACAGAGACAGAGAGACAGAAAGAGAGGGAGAAGAGAAAAAGGAGAGAAGAGAGAGAGAGAGAGAGAGAGAGAAGAGAGAAGAGAGAGAGAAGAGAAGATATAAAAAAGAAAAGAAAAGAGAGAGAGAAAAGAAAAAGAAGATATAAAAAAAAGGAAGAAAAGACAGAGAGAAAAAATATATCTGTCTATAATCACCATTCGCACTGACCCCCTTTCAGTTCAGCAGCGAATTCTGTGTCGCGCAAAAGTCTCTCCAGAGTGTATTTGCTCTCTACTGATAGAACGTCAGCTTCGTGCTTCAAGATAATACACTTCCAGCATTTTGAACGGACATGATCTAAGATAACTCGAGAGACATAACTTTAATTACACAACGTCTAAAAGTGAGATTCAATTAACTAAGTTCTCTCGTTAACATTTTCCTCCGAGGAAAGGGAAAATGATATGTTCTTGAGCTATCCTACATGCTTTTTTTTATAGAAATTAATTACATTTGCATACAGTTTCGAATTAATCTTCTCTGTTGAGACGTCGTATCTCAGTTTGCTTGCAGTTGTGCTTGAATTTCCGAATATAAAGTATTTTCTAGGAAAAACTATTGCATTAAGTAATTCGATACCTTTAGTGTTATTGAAGCTACAGTCCATATAATAAACAACCCATATCATATATGAATATACGGGTACAAACACACACACACACACAAACGAACGAAAACACACACAAACGGACACACACAAACACACACACACAAACACAAACGTACGAAAACACACACAGACGCACAAACACACATACACGCACACACACACTCACACAAATAAACACATACACACACACAAAACACCACACTCCCACACACACACAAATACCCACACCCACACAAAAACACCCTCACCCCCACACACACCCCACACAACAAACACCCACACACCCACACACACACACAAAACCCAACACCTACACACGCCCACAAACACCGCTACATACCTATCTTCAACCCTTACAAAGAAAACAAAAAAAGAGACCCACACATATGCAAACAAAACAGCTTTTCCTCCACTTCTCCCGCAAACCCTCTTGCTCGTATCTGCATCCCTCACCCTTGCTAGTGTCCGAATGACGTCATAGGCAGCCCTCTCGAGTGCGAACTTATCTTAAGTGTCCTAAAGTAGAGCTCCTCACGGACTCTTCCTCGACTATACTTCCTACTGTGGCAGTCCTGGCGAGTGGACGGGCGGTGATACCGTATGCTGGGGGGGGGGGGGGTCGCTGTCGTGTTGGTGTGTGTGTAGGACTGTCGTGTTTTTTTTATTATTCTTGTTCTTATTTTTTCTTTTCTTTTTCGTCTCTTCATTTTTTTTATTTTCTTGTTCTACCTTTTCTTTTCTGTTCTTGTTCTTGTTCTTTCCTTCTCCTTCTTCTTCTTCTTCTTCTTCTCCCCCCCTCCCCCTCTCCTCCTCCTCCTCCTCCTCCTCCTCCTCTCCTCTCCTCCTCCTTCCTCCTCCTCCTCCTCCTCCTCCTCCTCCTCCTCCTCCTCCTCCTCCTCCTCCTCATCTTCTCGTACCTGACTCGTTTTACGTAAGAGAGAATCCTGTACATCCTTTTTTTTTTTTCTTTTTTTTTTTTGTTTATTTTGTCCTTAGTCCTCCTTCCGCGTTCCAGGATCCACATCAGCCCCGGCAGAAATGTATTCCAAGCTTGGGCTCCAAAAAGTAAATGAAAATAAGTCATTATTCTAAGTGCACCTATTCTCTCCAACTTCAAAAAAAAGAAGAAAAAAAACGAAAAGAACGTAAGTGTAAGTGTTTTGGGGATGCCAGGTGCGGGTCGGGCAGGGGGAGGGGTGGTGGGGGAGGGGGGTAGAAGAGAAGGGCTGAGGAATGGATAAGAATAGATAGAAGGGAAAAGAAATAGGGAGAGAAGAGGTAAAAGGGTGAATGTGAAGAAGGGGAAGCAAAGGGAAGGATAAATGGGGGGGGGGAGGTAGTAATGGATAGAAAGAAAAGAGGAAGGAGGAGAGAAGAAGAAGAGATAAAATGAAGAAAAAATGATAAATGGAGAGAGGGAATGAATACAGAAAGAGGAAAGGAGATATAAGGATAAGAAAAGAAAGGGGGGAAGGAGAGAGGGGAGGAAGAGAGAAGGGGAGGATAAGGTAGGGAAGGAGAAAGGGGAAGAAGAGAGGACGGGAGAAGGGAAAGAGGGGAGAATAAGGTAGGAAAGAGAGAGAGGGGAGGAAAGGGAAAGAAGGAAGGAAGAAGGAGAGAGGAGAAAGAAAGAAGGAGAGAGAAGAAAAGGAAAAGAGGAAGAAGGGAGAGAAGGAAGAAAGGAGAAAGGAGGAAGGAAGAAAGGAGAAAGAAAGAAGAAGAAGGAAAAAGGAGAAAGAAAGAAGGAAAGAAAGAAAGAAAGAAGGAAGAAGGAAAAGAAGAAGGAGAAGAGAGAGGGAAGAAAGGAAGAGAGAGGGAGGGGGAGGGGGGATTACGTAGAGGTGTCGTGTTGCAGAACAGCCAGATTGCACGGGTCGCTATCACCTTTTATAGCGTATCCTGTGGCCCGGCCAGTTAAGAGAGGCCAAACCCAGGCACGTGTGGTGGAGAATTTTTTTTTTTTTTTTCTAAAACTAAAGCAAAATTTGGTTATTAATGAAATCAACTGTCTTAAACGATGAATGCTATGATATGAATGGTTATGATGATGATGATCATAATGCTATGATGATGATAATGAAGCTGATGATGATAGATATAATGACGATGATAATGATAGAGATAACAACAGCAAAAGTAACAACAAAAATGATAATGATAATGATGATAATGATCATGATCATGATCCTAATAATGATAATAATAATGATAACAAAAATGATGATGATAATAACAACAATGATACTAATGATGATGATGATGGTGATAATGATAATAATTATAATGATGATAATAATAATGATAATAATGATAACAATGATAATAATAATAACAAAAGCAACAACAATGATGATAATTATAATAATAATAATATTAATAATGATAATAATGATGATAATGGTAATAATAATAATAGTGATAATAATATAATAATAATAATAATAATGATAATAATAATAATAATAATAATAATATAATAATAATATAATAATAATAATAATGATAATAATGATAATAATATAATAAATAATAATAATAATAATAATAATAATAATAATAATAATAATAATAATAATAATAATAATAATGATAATAATTAAATAATAGTAAAAGTAATAATCACCATACTGATACTAACAACAATAATAAAAATTAGCGATAACAATAACAAAAACATCAACAATGATAATCCCAACAACGACCAGACAAAAAAAAAAAAAAAAAAAGTAAACAAACAACATACAAATAATAAAAAAACCCAAGATTTCCTCTCCCGTGTCTTGGTCTCAAGAAGTAAGATTAAGAAGCCACGTGTTGCTCGGGAGACGAATCGTCGGCGGAACAGCGTCTCGGCGGCAGCTTTGCGACGGGGCGGACGTGAGGCGGGAAGGGGGGGGCTGTTCGCTCCACCGTCCCTCCCTCCCCATTTTTTCCGTTTTTTGCTCTCTTTCTTGATTTCTTTCGTTTTTTTTCTCGTTTCTTTAGTGGGTTTGTTGTTGTTTTTTTGTTCTTTTTTTTATTTCCCTCTTCATTTTTCTATTTTTTTCTTCTTCTTTGTGTTTTATACCATTTATTTTCTCTCTCACTTTCTATTCATTCGTTTTCTTTCCTTTTTCATCTCCGTTCTCTTCATTTCTCTCCCTTATATGTAGTTCTTTTTTTCCATCTTCCACCTCTTCCCTTCCCCTTATTCCTCTCAACGCTCTTTTCATTCTATTCCCTTTATCCCACATCCTTCCCTCTGCATCCTTCCTTCCTTCCCTCTCTTCCTCTTTCCTCCAGCATCCTTCCACTTTCCTCGTCCCTCTCCATTCTCTCTTTCTCTCCATTCCCTTTACCCTTCATCGATATTCCATATTTCCCCCTTCCCTTACCCCTTTCTCTGCCCCAGGTTCTTTTTTTTCTTCCTCTCCTCCTCCTCCTTCTTCTTTTTCTTCTTTCTTCCTCCTCCTCCTCCTCTTCTTCTTCTTCACCCCTTCTCCCCCCCCTCCTCTTCCTCTTTTTTTTCTCTCTTCTTCTTCCCTCCTTCTTATTCTTTTTCTCTTTCTTCTTCTTCTCCCTCCTCCTCCTCTTTCTTCTTCTTTCTTCTCCTCCTTCCTCGTTTCTCCTCACCCCTTCTTCTCCCTTCTCCCCTCCTCCTTTCTCCTCACCCAACCTCTCTTCATCCCTTCCCTCCCCCCTCCTCCTACTCCCTCTTCCTCCTTCCCCTCTCTTCCTTCCTCCTCCCCCTCCTCCTCGTTTCTCCTCACCCAACCTCTCTTCATCCCTTCCCTTCCCCCCTCCTACTCCTCCTCCCCTCCTCTTTTCTCTCTTTCCTCCCTTCCCCCCTCCTCCTCCTCCTTTCTCCTAACTCTTCCTTCCTCCTGAGCCAAGACAGATTTCAGTTGATGCTTCGTGGTCTTCCTGAAGTGGGTTCTGATGAGGTCTTTTAAGGGCGCAGGAGTTTGTGATGTGAAAAAGGAATGATTTTTCGGTCTTTTCATCCTCTCTCTTTCTTCATGTCTCGATGTTAAAAGTTTTTTTTTTTTTTAAAAATCATATCTTTCCCTCTAAACTCATCTTCTTATTTATTTATCTTTTCATACATACATATATAGATATGAATAGATAGAGATATAGATATAGCTAGATAAAT
This sequence comes from Penaeus vannamei, assembly GCF_003789085.1. Lineage (NCBI taxonomy): Eukaryota > Metazoa > Arthropoda > Malacostraca > Decapoda > Penaeidae > Penaeus > Penaeus vannamei. Next base: position 169,074 of record NW_020869659.1, on the reverse strand, counting down.
AAAGATATAGACGTAAATATAGATATAGATATATATAGGTAAATAAATAGAGATATAGACGTAAATATAGATATAGATATATATAGGTAATAATAAAGATATAGACGTAAGTATAGATATAGATATATATAGGTATAGATATAAATATAAATCTAGGTACGAATACATACATACATACATACACACATACATATTTATGCTTTGACGCTACCGAGGGGGCAAGAGGCAGTCCTTCAAGCTCTCCCGAGAAACATAACCTCAGTATTATAAATCATAAATAGTGAAATTGTTGAAATACCAACCAACAACACCCACAACCTCAGGTATGTGTTGTAGCCTGAGTTTTCACCGGTGGCATTTTGCGCAGATATTAATATGTATATACGACGGTGCATTGAGCTCATCTGGCTTCGTGGCTGTGAAACGATTGCGGGCCAAAGTGGAGGTCGTTTTTTTCTTTTTTTTCTTTTTTTTTTTTAATTCATGGGTGTTACTGTTTCAGACGAGGTTATTTACAGGTCAGGCTTGCATGTTCACTTCTTAGGAATGTATACATATTACACACACACAAATACACACACACACACACACACACACACACACACACACACACACACACACACACACACAACACACACACACACATATATATATATATTATATATATATATATATATAATATATATATATATATATATATATATATATATATATATATCCCTCAATCCTTTCATTCCTTCCGCTGTTGACACTGCAACCTCCTTCCTCACCCTAAGCCTTCATCCATCATCCAGATCGCCTCACGTGTCTCTCCTCTTTATCAAATCTTGCTCCATCTCTATTTTTTTGTCTCTCTTTTTATCCTCTTTTTATCCTCTTCTAGGTGTCGCCCTCCTCTTCGTCTCCTTGGGCCCTCTTGATGTCCTCGCCGGCCTCTCTGCGACCTCTTCTCCAAAAGACTTTTCTCCTACGACCCCGCCACTTCTTCTGCTCTTCCTGGAACGACTGTTGGGGCCTCTCTACGACCTCTGCTCTACGCAAACGACCTCTTTCTGACTCACACGACCTCTTGCTTTGCTCAAACGACCTCTTTCTGACTCACACGACCTCTTTCTTACTCAAACAACTCAAAAGAACTCTGTACTACGCCTACGACCTCTGACTTACTCGAACGACTTACTCCACTGATCTATTTTTGTTTTTAAAATGTCGTTTTGCTTTTTTCTTTTTTCTTTTTTTGTGTTGGCTACATCTTTGACCCCGCCCCCTCTCTTACTCATCTCTACTCTTTCTCTCTTCTCTATTTTTTTTCTCTCTCGCTCTTTCCCTCCCCCCTCTCTCTGCCCTCTCTCTCTCTCTCTCGCTCTCTCTCCTCCCTCCCTCCCCTCCCCTCTCTCTCTCTTTCTCTCTTCTTTCCTCTTCCTCCCTCGATCTTTGACCTTACACATCCCTTATCTTTTATCTCTCGCCCTCTGAATCGCTTAAGCATCCCAGTCCAAAAAATATGTATATATTGTTTTAACGTCGCGCTAACATAATCATTGGCACTGCAATTACATTATGGTCGAAGTATGTAAATTACATGCTAGCGGTCGGGGAATAAGTGGGGACGTGTGTCCTGTGTGTGTGTGTGTGTGTGTGTGTGTGTGTGTGTGTGTGTGTGTGTGTGTGTGTGTGTGTGTGTGTGTGTGTGTGTGTGTTGTGTGGAGGTAGATAGAGAGAGAGACAGAGAGAGAGAGAGAGAGAGAGAGAAAGAGAGAGAGAGATAGAGAGAGAGTGCGTTGGACTTGTGTGTGTGACGAGTTGTGTGTGTCTGCGTGTGTGCACACGTGTGGCTCATCATTTAGGCATCGCGGTGTGTCTATTTTTATCTTTATTTTCAGTCTTTTAAATGCATTAAACGCTTGTTCACATTCGCACAATTAATGTAATGAAAATTGTGTTGGTGTTAATGGTTCAGATAACAGATGCGATTATGATAACGGTGTAATTTTAAAAAGGCAAACGTAATAAAGAAGGAAAAAAAGGTTCACTAATGAAGATAACAAAGATAATCGAGATAATGAATAGGATTATGTCTCTATTGATGACACCGAACTGCCTACTACCCTATTAACATAAATAACTACAACAATAATCCCATTAACAACCATACAGATAGCAGTTATTACAGAGTGGACATGGTTTTAATTGTACACATGGAAGCAAAATAATATCCGTTTAAAGGCGACGATTTTTTAGATTATTATGAAATGAGGAATTTATGGAAATATTTTACACTTGCGCTTCTCGACTTTCATTCTAGCTGTTTCATCCCATTGTTATGATTCTTTGTTATTTATTCAACAGGCGCTAAAAATGAAGATAATGATAATAATAATGGAAATAATAGTGATCTAATAATATATAATAGTAGTAGTAGTAGTAGTAATGCTGTAGTAATGATAATGATATAATAATGATGATTGATAGTAATGAAAAAAAAATAATGATAATAAAAATGATAATGGCAATAATGACAATAATAATAATAATAATGATTATGATGATAAAAATAACAATGACAATAATGATAATGATAAAATGGAATAAAGATAATGATAATGATATAACAATTACAAAATAATGATAATAGTATTAATGATATAATCATGCAATATCACCACTACTACTAATAATAACAATGCTAATGATGACTGAAATAATAACAAATAATGCTAAACAAAAATCAACAACAACCCTAAAAAACGAGAAAAAAACAACAACAATAAAAAACGAGAAAAAACATAAAAAACAATTTAAAAAAACGAAAAGAAAAAAAACAAGACTTCTCAACTTCCCCGATCTCTGCGGGTTCGCCAGCGCCGCCTGTCAACAAGCAGCGCGGTCTCCACAGCCTCATATCGGTCTTAACAGTTCGTCGTGCATTCGTCGGGCGGGAACTTTCGTGTAACTTTCTTGTCCCGGAAAACCACGCGTATCTGTCCCTCTTTGATTCGCTGATTAATTGTGGGTTCTCTGGGTCTTGGAGGGAGGAGTTTGGTGAGAGGGAGGGAGGGATGAGGAGAGGGAGGGAGGGAGGGAGGGAGGGTGGGAGGGAATGAGGGGAAGAGGATGGAAGAGGAGGTGGGAGGGAAGAGGAAGGAGGGAGGGAGGAGGGAAGGAGGGAGGAAGGGAGGGAGGAAGGGAGACAGGGAAAGAGGGAGGGAGGGAAAGAAAAGAGAGAGATAGAAAGAAAAGGAAAAGGAAGAGGGAAAGAGGGGGAAAGAGAGGGAGAAAAGAAAGATAGGTTGCGAGGGAGGGATAGAGAGAGTGAGAGGGTGGGGGGGGAGAGAGAGAAAGGAAGAGAGAGATGAGAGAGTGTAGGGAGGAGACAAGAGAGAAGAGAGAGAGAGGGAGAAAGAGAGAGAGAGAGAGAGAGAGAGAGAGAGAGAGACAATTGAAAAAAAGAGAACAAAACAAAATATAAAGATACATAAAAAAGAACAGAGAGACAGACAGAGAACGGACCCACATCTTGCCCCCCTCCCCCTCCCTCTCTTCTCTCCCCCTCCTCAAACATCTCTCTCCATCCTCCATCCCCCTCCTTTATCCTCCTCCCTTTCACCCATCCCTTCCCCCCAGACGAACCTCCACAGCGGCTACTCAACTTTAACCCTTTCCTCTCTATAACACCGCTTCCATCTCCCTTACGGCCGGCCCCGACCTCTTCTTCGGACGTGGATGGGCCATGCACGGGTCCCGCCTTTGTGGGATTGCGTCACTCGCTGCGTCTGGCGTCCTGGACCGTCTCTCCCGCGCCTGTCTCCTCCGTCTCCCGTGCGGCTGTCTGCCGGTTTGTTTATCATCACTCACGTACACGATGCGTATGTACCTATGTGTGTATGTGTGCGCTAATGTATTATGTGTATATGTATACATACATACACACACACATAATATATATATATATATATAATATATATATATATATATATATAATATATATATATATATAGAGAGAGAGAGAGAGAGAGGAGAGAGAGAGAGAGAGAGAGAGAGAGAGAGAGAGAGAGAGAGAGAGAGAGAGAGAGAGAGAGAGAGAGAGAGAACAGAGAGAGAGAGAGAGAGAGAGAGAGCGAGAGAGAGAGAGAGAGAGAGAGAGAGAGAGAGAGAGAGAGAGAGAGAGAGAGAGAGAGAGAGAGAGAGAGAGAGAGAGAGAGAGAGAGAGAAGAGAGAGAGAAAGAGAGAGAGAGGATTTAAAGATCGAGATAGATAGATAGATAGAGAGAGAGAGATTCAAGAGCGAAGAAACAGGCCCTCATCATTTTCGAATCGCTCTGTCGCTCTGTTTACTCGCGCATTCGAAAAGGGAACAGAGCATGGCCGATTTTCCCATGAAATAATGTTTATTAATAGACATTAACCGTGTACATACATAGTCCCATTGTGATTGCACGGGGGAGGGGAGGGGGGGGAGGGAGTTACGCCACCAATTGACTCGATATAACAAGCAGGATCTCTCTCTCTCTCTCTCTTTTTTTTTTTTTTTTTTTTTTTTTGCTTATACAAACAATAGGGATTCAGCATTGTTATTGTTTTCAGAGCAGTCAGTTCGACGAAACAAACACACGAACTTCACACAAACAAAGAGACAAAAATATGTCTGATTTGTTCAGGTGCCCAATGATTTTTTTTTGTTTGTTTGTATTTATTTCATTATTTGCTTTCCCTCCCGATTATTGGTTTTCTTTGTATACTGACCTGTTTGTTTATCTTTTGTTTGTCTACCAATTTCCTCTTATATTTACTGATTTATTATGTATTTATCAATTATACTGGAACACAGAAAGGTCTTCAATATTCTATTTGTAAAACAAACACACACATGATATATATATATATATAATATATATATATATATATATATATATATATATATATATATATAATATATATATATATATATATATATATATATATATATATAATGTTTGTATATATATGTATATGTTATATGTATTATATATATATATATATATATTATAATATATATATATATATATATATATATATATATATATATTATATATATATATATATATATATACATGTATAATACATACATATACACACACACGCGCACACATATATACATATATATATATATATATATATATATATATATATATATATATATATATATGTATATATATATATATATATATATATATATATATATATATATATATATATACTCTCTCTCTCTCTCTTCTCTCTCTCTCTCTCTCTCTCTCTCTCTCTCTCTCTCTCTCTCTCTCTCTCTCTCTCTCTCTCTCTCTCTCTCTCTTCTCTCCCTCTCTCCCTTCTCTTTCTCTCGCTCCTTCGAGACTCCTCATCCATTTCCTCTCCCTCTCATGCTTTCACACTCCTCCTCCTTCTTCTTCTCTCCCTATCAACCAATCCCCTCTCTACTCTCTCACGTCTCCCCTCGCTCTTCTAATTCCCCCTATTCGCAATGTGTACGAATAGGGGAACAGCCGTAATAAGAAATGAAATCAAAAGATGACGTTTCGAACACGTCAGCAACGTCAGACTCAGGAACATCCGAAGTGGATCTGCATACCGAAAATCAGTTGTCAATGTCACACTCAGAAGATGAATGATAAACAACAATAAATCAACATCGCATGACAAAAAGAATAATAAACAATAATAGATTCCCAAAAAAAAAAATAATAAACAATAATAAATTCCTAAAAAAAAGGATAATAAACAATAATAAAGTCCTGAAAAAAAACAATAAACAAAGATAAGAACATATACATCGACGCAGATTTCCGCAAATTCCGATACCACTTGAAATACCTCCATCGCTCAAGACCCTTTCCTGTTGCCGTTGCAAGACCTCTCATATTGACATTATCATCATCATTATCAACATTATCATTTAAAGAATCATCATCGATTCACCATGATCACGTTTTTCTTATTATCTATTATTGTTATCCCTTCCGCAAATTCAGATACCACTTGCACTACTTAAGACCCTTTCCTGTTGTTGCAAGACCTCTTCATATTGACATTATCATCATCATTATCAACATTAACATTTAATCATCATCGATTCACCATGATCACCGTTTTCTATATTTATTTCCGCAAATTTATTGTTATTTCCCGTTCCGATTCAATATTCAGATGCCCCCACTTGCACTACTTAAGAAGTTGCAAGACTTCATATTGACTGTCCTGTCGAGTTGCTTATTAAGTTATCCCTTCCTTCGAAGACCCTGTTGTAGTTGCAAGACCCCTCAAGACCTGTTCCTCGCCCACGTCGTAACCATGATATAATGCAAATAGAATACTCTACACACTTAGCATAACTTTACTATGCTTGCTCGTGTGCGTCGAATACTAATGTCTTACGGGGACTCGCGAAGACACAAATATTACTAAGGTGTTGCTTGGTTTTGGCAAAGTGAGGAAATGCGGTGGTGGTGGTGGTGATGGTGATGATGATATTACGTTGGTTATGAGGATTATGATATGATGATGAAAATGATTGGATAATAATAATATGATAATGATGATGATAATGATGATAATGATGATAATGATATACTGATGATAATGATAATAAGATGAATAATGATAATGACTGATATAATGATAATACTGATGATATGATAATACTGATGATAATGATAATACTGATGATAATGATAATACTGATGATAATGATAATACTGATGATAATGATAATACTGATGATAATGATAATACTGATGATAATGATAATAAAAATAATCATAAAGATTAAGATTATTGTGATCATTATGATAATATCATTAATGATAATAAGAGACAATATTAAGGATAATGATGATAGAAATAATAATGAAAGCAATGATAATGAGGACTATAATAATTATAACAATATTAGTGCATATTGATAATGATGATAATGGCAATAATGATAATAATATATATATTGATATGATAATAATGAAAATAATAAATAATAATAATATTAATGATAATAAGGAAGATAATGATAAAAAATGTCATTATCGACATTATCTTCTATAATTCATATTTTTTCTATTATGATTGTCTTCTCTATTGTTCATTTTTTTTCAATATTCTTCTGAACATATTGACATTATCACATCATTATCAACATTATCATCATCATTATCATCATTATCATCATTATCAACATTATCATCATTATCACATTATTCATCATTGTCAACATTATCATCATCATTATCACATTATCACATCATCACATTTATCATCATCATCATTATCAACATTATCATTCATTATCATCATCATCATATCAAACATTATCATCATTCATTATCAATTATCATTCATAAAGAATCATCATCGATTCATCATGATCACCGTTTTTTTTTATATTATTATTATTGTTATTTGTTCGTCCAATTCTGTGCCATGGTCAGCGTTTCTCTCCCCTCACTCTCCCTTCACTCTCCCCTCACACTCTTTATCGCTTTCCCCTTCCCTCCTCTTCATCCCCAGTTTTCTTGAATTCTTCTTCCCGTCACTTGCTGTGCTACCCCCCCCCCCCCCCCCCCCCACCTATCCTTTCTCCCCCCCCCCCCTTCCTTCACGTCGGCACCGCGAGTAAAAGTTTTTGTCCCTGAGGAATGCTGGTCTCTCCCCCCCCCCCCTCCTCTCTTCTCCCTTCCCCGTTAGGTCCTTTCTCTCTCTCTATTTCTGTCTGTCTGTCTGTCTATGTCTTTGTCTGTGTTTGTTTTCAGTCCCTTTCTCTTTCTCTTTCTGTCTCTCTCTCTTTCTCTGTCGCTCTCTCTCTCTCTCTCTCTCTCTCTCTCTCTCTCTCTCTCTCTCTCTCTCTCTCTCTCTCTCTCTCTCTCTCTCTCTCTCTCCTCTCTCTCTCTCTCCCCATCTCTCTTCTCTCTCTCTGTCCTCTTTCTCTCTCTTTCTCTCTCTCTCCCTCTCGCTCTCTTTCAAACGAGACTCCTCATCCATTTCTCTCCTCCATGTCTTTCACACCTCCTCCTCCCTCCTTTTTCTCCTATCAACCCCCCCCCCTCTATTCTCTCACGTCTCCCCTCGCACTCCAAATTCCCCCTTCGGCCTCCCCTTCCCCTTCCCCCCCCCCCCCCCGCCATCCTTCCCTCTCCCTCCATCCCTCTCCATCCCCCCGCACCCTTCCCTCCCCCCTCTCCATCTCTCCCCTATCCCTCCCCTTCCTTCCTCCCCCCATCCTTCCCCTCTCCCCCCCCCTCCCCTTCCCCATCCCTCCCACCCACCTCCCCACCCCTCCCTACCATCCTCCCTCCCCATCCCTCCCCATTCCTCGAAGTTTATCTCCCCGGCGAGCCTACGATTTCCGAGCATACCGTGAAGTTAGTCTGTCGCTGCTTTCCCTCCGTCGTGCACCGGGGGGACGTGGCGGCCTTCCTCCCTCGGCGGCGTCGAGTCCCTGGTCGCTCCTCTCGCTCTGTCTCGCCTGCCGCTCGGATGTTGTTTTGTCTCTTCTGTCTCTTCTCTGTCTTTTGGTTGTCTGGTTGTTTGTTACTTGTTCTTGTTTCTGTTTGTCTGTCTGTTTGTTTGATGCTATCTGTTTGTCTGTCTGTCTGTATGTCTTTCTCTCTGTCCTCTTTCCTTCTCTCTCTGTCTTTCTCTCTGTTCTTTCTCTCCATCTCTGTTCTCTCTCTCTCTCTCTATCTATCTATCTATCTCTATCTATCTATCTAATCTATCTATCTCTCTATCTATCTATCTATCTAATCTGTCTTTTCTATTTATCTATCTATCTATCTTCTCCCTCTGTCTGTCTGTCTGCCTCTCTCTCTCTCTCTCTCTCTCTCTCTCTCTCTCTCTCTCTCCTCTCTCCTTCTCTCTCTCTTCCTGTCTGTCTCCTCTCTCTCTCTCTCTCTCTCTCTCTCTCTCTCTCTCTCTCTCTCTCTCTCTCTCTTCTCTCTCTCTCTCTCTCTCTCTCTTCTCTCTTCTCTCTCTCTCTCTCTCTCTCTCGCTCTCTCTCCTCCTCTATCCCTCCCTCCCCTCCCCGCTCCACCCATCCGCTTCTCTTCACCAAAACCTTCAGTGTTACATTTTTATTTTCTCTCTCTCTTATCTCCCCTCTCTGCCTCCCTCTTTCTTCTCGTCCTCCGTTCTTCCCCGCCTTGTTGCCAGCGCCCAAGAGCAGGCCGCCCTTTGACCGCCCGCCCTATTTGACCTCGATTCTGGAAGCCACGAATTATTATTTTTTTATTATTTTTTTAAATTATAATGACAAGGGAGTTAGTATCGAGATTGCTTTACGGTTTAGTGAATAGTCAGAGCGAGTGGGAAAGGGTGGGGGAGTTTTGTGTTGTTTTGATATGATTGGTGGGTAATGTTCTCTGTCTGTTTGTGTGTGTGTGTGTGTGTGTGTGTGTTGTGTTACTATCTTTATCTATCTGTTGGTGTTTTTTTCTCACTCTTGCTTTTACTTTCACTCTCTGTCTCTTATTCTTACTCTTTATCTCTTTTTACTCTTCTCTCTTCTCTCTCTTTTACTCTTACTCTCTCTCTCTCTCTCTCTCTCTCTCTCTCTCTCTCTCTCTCTCTCTCTCTCTCTCTCTCTCTCTCTCTCTCTCTCTCTCTCTCTCTCTCTCTCGCCTCACTCACTCTCCATCTCTCTATCCCTTCCTCTCTCTCTCTCTCTCTCTCTCTCTCTCTCTCTCTCTCCTCTCTCTCTCTCTCTCTCTCTCTCTCTCTCTATATATATATATATATATATAATATATATATATATATATATATATTATATACCCTCCCTCCTCCCCCCCCTCTCTCTCTCTCTCTCTCTCTTCTCTCTCTCTCTCTCTCTCTCTCTCTCTCTCTCTCTCTCTCTCTCTCTCTCTCTCTCTCTCTCTCTCTCTCTCTCTCTCTCTATTCTCTCTGTCTCTCCCCCTCGCTCTTTCACTCCCAAATGCTAAAAATTCCTTCCCACTGATAAACAAATTCCGGTGTTTTTTATGCAAGATATCAGACCAAGCTACTCCGGATTCAGGATAGGTTAGTGGTGGCCAAAAGATATTTGCACACTTGCATATGAATGAAAAAACACTTTAAAAGCGGACTGCTATGTGGGACTTTTTTTCAATCCTTTTATTATAAGTTTTGGTTGAAAAGAGTGGTATAACTTTTATGTGTTTTCATACTCTAAATATTTTATCTTTTTTATTGTTGTTTTCTACTTCTCTTCTTTCCTCACTCTCCTATTCAACGTCTCTCTATCTGTCTCTTGTTATCGTTATTTCTTTCTCTGTCTGTCTGTTTGTTTCTGTAACTCTCTCTATCTATCTATCTATCTACCTATCTTTCTGCCTCCATCTCTCTGCTCCTCCCCCTCCTCTACTTCTCTCACCATTTCCATCCCTACCTCCTTCCCTCTCCCTCCCTCTCTCTCTCCCAACCTCCATCCCTCCCTCCCTCCATCTCTCTTTCTCTCCATCTATCTCCCCCTCCTTCCCTTCTCCCTACCTCCATTCCTCCTCTCTACCGTGGGTCTGTCCCTCTCTCTCTCTCTAATCTATCTATCTCCCTTTTCTCCTCCCCCCTCCCTCTCTCTCACTCTCTCCTCTCCCTCTCTCTCTCTCTCTCTCTATCTATCTCCCCCCCTTCTCTCCACCCCCCCCTCTCTCTCTCCTCTTTCTCCCTCCCTCCTTCCCTCCCTCCCTCCCTCTCTTCTCCCTCCCTCCCCTCCCCTCTTCACCGGATGGGGTTCCATACGCGAGACCCTTTAAACAAGGCAATAACGCTACCATCAGGATCTTGTCTCCCTGGTTGACTAAGCCCGATTAGGCCTTGCCCAATCCTTCGCTGGAGCTCGGGTTCTTTCTCTCCTTCTGCTATCTTGTTCTTGTTCTTGATTATCTCTCCGTCTGGTTGTTTGTGTCTGCATGGTCTGTATGAGTATGTTTACTTGTGTAAATGATATATGTGTGGGTATAGGTGTGTATGTATGTATTA
>NW_020869659.1:148076-150576 GCF_003789085.1 Penaeus vannamei | reverse complement strand
CGTCTCTTTGTCTTTTTTGCTAGTTTATCCGTTTCTCTTCGTCTCTTTTTTTTTTTTCTGCTAGTTTATCCGTTTCTCTTCGTTTCTTTTGTCGTTTGTCAGCCTCTCCTCGTTCCAGCTTCCGTTTCGTGGTATCTCAGTTTTCGTTTTTTTTTCTTTTCTTTTTTTTTCTTTCTAGTATTTTATCCGATTTTCTTTTCCTCTTGGCCTATATACAGTATATTTACAGATGCAGTTTATTCGTGAGTGTGCATTATCCAACCTTAGCTTGTTTGTTTTTATATGTGTCTATCTCTTTCTATCTACCTATGCATCTATTTCTTTCACAAATCCGTGTTAATTCTAGTCAATCATTTTCAAGTTCAAAAACAGCTTTAGATAAAATGTCTATTTCTATTCTATTTCTTAATTTCACAGAAATGTATTGATATTCTGATTATGTGAATGCACTTTCCTTCAAAATTATTTCTCTCTCTCTCTCTCTCTCTCTCTCTCTCTCTCTCTCTCTCTCTCTCTTCTCTCTCTCTCTATATTATATATATATATATATATATATATATATATATATATATATATATATATATATATATCCTATTGTAATTATCAAGCAATCAATCAATTAAATCCTGCGGTACCCAGGGGAATGCATAATCATTAAATATTAATTAAGGCTCTAATCAAACCATCTGGTTTCAAAGTCTTAAAGAAAAATTATGATGTCAGCTCCTTCACAAGATTATCACAACCATTCACTCGTTATCCTTTACCTTATATTTTTCATTCTTCACCTCCCATTTTCCCCCATTCGGTCTCCACCCTTCACGCTTCATCTTCTATTCGTCTTCTTTACTCTCACCCTTTCCCCTATCCTTCACCTTCTATTCTCCCTCATTCACTCATCACCCTTCCTTATTCATCCTTCACCTTCTATTCTCCCTCATTCACTCTCCACCCTTCACCCTTCATCTTCTATTCGTCTTCTTTAACTCCTCACCCTTCATTCTTCATCCTTCTCCTCCCATTCTCCCCCATTCACCCTTCATCCTTCACCTCCCATCCTCCCTCATTCACTCTTCACCCTCCATTCTTCATCTTCTATTCGTTTTCTTCACTCTCCACCCTTCATTCTTCATCCTTCACTTCCCATCCCCCCTCATTCACCCTTCACCTCCATTCCTCCCTCATTCACTCTCCACCCTTCATTCTTATTCCTCTAATCGTCTTCTTTACTCCTTACCCTTCACCCTTCATCCTTCACCTCCCATTCTCCCTCATTCACTCTTCACCCTCCATTCTTCATCTTCTATTCGTCTTCTTTACTCCTCACCCTTTACCCTTCATCCTTCACCTCCCATTCCCCCTCATTCACCCTTCACCCTTCACCTTCTATTCTCCCTCATTCACTCGTCACCCTTTCTTATTCATCCTTCACCTTCCATTCTCCCCCATTCACCCTTCACCTCCTATTCTCCCTCAATTCACTCTCCACCCTTCATTCTTCATCTTCTATTCCTCTTCCTTACTCCTCACCCTTCATTCTTCATCCTTCACCTCCCATTCCCTCATTCACACTCTCCACCCTTTCATTCTTCATCTTCTATTCTCCCCCGCACTCCTATCCTTCATTCTTCAATTCACCCCCATTCCCCCTCATTCCACCCTTCATTTCTTCATCTCTATTCTCCCCCGTCACTCCTCATCCTTCATTCTTCATCCCATTCCCCCTCATTCACTCTCCACCCTTCATTCTTCATCTTCTATCCTCTTCCTTACTCCTCATCCTTCATTCTTCATCCTTCACTCCCCATTCCCCCTCATTCACTCTCCACCCTTCATTCTTATTCCTCCATTCGTCTTCTCCACTCTTCATCCTCCAAAGCCATTCTGAAGAACACCCATCACTCTTCTGGTGAATCACTAATGACGTTCAATAGCCCTAATATTGGCCTCCTTTGGACCTAAATTTGGACCCCGAATCTTTACGGACGCGACCCTCAAAGGACTCCGTAAAAGGACCTGTGACCTTTCTTTTCTACGACCTGTGACCTTTCTTTTTCTACGACCTTTTTTTTTTCTACGGGAGTGAATTGGAATGCGACTATCCGAGGGTCGGACTCTGCCGTGTTGGCCTATGATGATTTTAGTGACCTAGTTTAGTTCCCTGATTCCATTGTCCTTGACCCCTGACCTAGATTAACCCCAAAGCCCCCCCCCCTTCCACCCCCTACCCTAGAATGAAAGCTCAAACAGTTCTAGATTTGACCTGGTGACTTCCTATTGAATGACCTCCGCCCCGCTTTTAACTTTTCCAATGGGCAAAGAGATGACCCCAGTATTCCTATATCTGGCCTTCCTTGCCCCTATATCGGGACCTCTTCGCCCCCTTATTTGACCTCAACACCCCTATATAAGACCCCAAATGTTCTTATGTCAGACCCCCAAAAGACCAATCATATGACCCCCAATTGATCGCTTACTTGACCCTATATCTGACCTCCCA
>NW_020869659.1:121967-124467 GCF_003789085.1 Penaeus vannamei | reverse complement strand
TGAGCATTTGTATATTACCGGCGGATGTAATGGCTCCGCGGATACTGTCATTAGCCCAAATGGTCAATAGCCAAAGAATCATTAACTATAGGGGAGTGGTTAGCTGGTTAGGTGTCACGCTGATTGCTTGGGACCGTCCGTCACGCTCGCCGATTTGCTGGCTGGCGGGACATGCTGCTTGCTTCGGTTTGTTTACAGCAGATGGTCACTTGCTTGCTTGGCTGGGTGGCGGCGCTGCTGTTTTGTTACGAGGTCGTTGGGTTGTTTGGCTTGCTTGTTGGCGTTGTTTGGGTTGGTTGTGACAGCGAGTGATTTTGCTAGTTAGGTTGTTAGTCAGACGTGGTTTGTTATTAGGTGGTTGGGTTGTTTGGCTTGCTTGTTTGCGTTGTTTTTGGGTTGATTGTGACAGCGAGTGATTTTGCTGGTTAGGTTGTTAGTCAGAAGTGGTTTGTTATTAGGTGGTTGGGTTGTTTGGCTTGCTCGTTTGCGCTGTTTTAGTTGGTTGTGACAGCGAGTGATTTTTTGCTAATTAGGTTGTTAGTCATACTGTTACGAGGTGGTTGGATTTTTTTGGCTTTGTTTCGGTTGGTTGTGACAGCGAGTGATTTTGCTTGTTAGATTGTTACTCAGACTTGGTTTGTTACGAGGTGGTTGGGTAGTTACCTGCTTGCGTTGTTTGTTACAGCGAGTGAATTTGGTAGGTTGTTAGTCAGACTTGGGTTGTTACGTGGTCATTAGGTGGTAAGACTCAGACAGTTAGTTTGAACTGCCTTGTTGGATTGTTACAATGGATAGTTTGTTTTATTTCACTATTAGGACGTTAGTTTGTCTGCCACACACACAAAGAGTTTGTGATTATAGTATGATTGTTAGACATTTTGTTGTAGCATTTAGATTGCCGGTTAGGTTAGCAAAGTGATGTGATGTTTGTCACGCATTGGTTTGGGGTTTACAGTTGCGTTGCTGGATTAGTTGCTTCTTAGAACGGTTTTATGGTTCCCTTCTTAGATATCATTCAGTTTGTCACATGCAAATTCAGTTCACAGTCGACAATTTGCTAGTTAAAAATAGATAATTGTCTTATATGTTTAAATATATAGATGCACACAAATATACACACACACACACAAGTATATATATATATATATATAATATATATATATGTATATATATATGAGAGAGAGAGAGAATTGAATGGCTTCTTTCTCACAGTGGGTGAACGAGGGTTTCCTGTATTTGCCACGAGTATCATTTTGCTGTTATGAATGGCAGCTTTTCTTGTTTGTCACGCCGTTTGTTTAGATGAGGTAAGGCTTCACTCTACATTCGCATGCCACGCTGATTGGCCGCTCGACTTCTCAGCCCGGTCATTATTTTCGTGAGGGAGGTCTCGCTTAACGTGCGGCCGTGAGTCACGCTAAGGTCCTCGTTGTTTAGTTTACGGGGAAAAGTCACACTCTTTTGTTTTTGTTTTAAATGGTTCGCGACACGGAGTCTCCATGCGAATGTAAATATTTCTGTGAGAATGTTTATTTTGGGTCGACACGGAGGAGGAGCTCGCCGGGTGGAGCGGTAGGGGGTTGGGGAGGGAAGGAGGGGGAGGGGTTAGTGGGGGGTGGGGGGTCGACGGTGACAGAATGTTTGTTTGTTGAGACTACCGGGTTATTCCGGAAACCGGCGGGGAAAATGCCTTCGTGGAAAATCAAATCCGAAAGAGAGGGGGAGAGAGATGGACAAAAGAGGAAAAAATGGAAAGGAAATTGATATACTCGATGTTATTTTGTCCCGGCGTCAAAGAACATAATCCTTCCCAAACAACAACAAAACCCGAAGGTTCACCATATAAAAAAAATGAAAATTCGTCCATAAAAGAAGAAAAAAAATGGAGACGAAAAAAAAGAGAAAGGAAAATATAAAAGACAAACAGACAATGTCACAGACGAGATACGATCGGCCGGCGAGGCAGCGCAGGATAACAATAGGACAATGGCAGCGGGGGAAGAGACTCCAGATTGGCCCATCACTAATCATAACAAAAGCAACAATGAGCCAGAAATTAAAGCAGTCACGAAACCGGAGCCGGGCGGGGCAGAGGCAGCGAAGGACCCTCGCGTGTTTAGGTAGGATGAGGGCGGCCTACCAGGGATTGGAGGGGAGGGGGGGGGGGAGGAGGAGGAATGAATGAATGTGATATCGTAAACGAGTTAATCAGGTATGACTGAGATGAGTTGGGGTTAGGGGGTTATTGATGGGAAGACGGGAAGGCGGGCCACATCCGGGGATTGGGAGCGAGCAAATGGAATGAAGTATTTTTGGCAAATTATAATGTAAAAGATTTATATGTGTATACACGCACGCGCGCACAAACACAAACACACACAACGTACATATATGAATATGTGTGTATAAATATATATGTATATATATAATATATATATGTATATATATATATATATATAAATATATATATATATATATATAATATATATATGTATATATA
>NW_020869659.1:109467-119467 GCF_003789085.1 Penaeus vannamei | reverse complement strand
CCGCTTCCAACTTTTGTCGGCCTTAACTGGCGACCATTTGTTTATGTAAGTGGAAGCTAAGTCAGGGTCGCGGGACGCATCTTCCCCTCCCTCCCCTCCCCCCCCCCTCCCTCCCCCTCCCCTCCCCGCCCCTCCCCCCCCCCCCTCCCTTCCCTCCCGGCCCTCCCTCCTGCGAAACCAACTTAAATAACAATTGCGGGGAGAGTGAAAAGCGGTCACTCTGTCAAGCTCTGGACGTCTGTGGCGGTGGGGGGAGGGTGGGGAAGGAGGGAGGGGAGGGAAGAAGAAGAAAGCGAAGTAGGACTGTTTAAGAGAGGGAGGGGGAAAGGGAGAAGAGGGAGGGGGGAGGAGATTGGGTGGGTGAGTGAGTGAGTGAGAGAGACAGAGACAGACAAGACAGACAGACCATAGACCGACATAGACAGACTGACAGACAAAGACTGACAAACAGACATGATAGAGACAGACAAATATGAAATGAAATTTTAAAAAGTAAAGCACTAAACACAACACAATAAAAATGAAAATAAAAAGAAATACACACACCAGAGAATAGAGGAAGTCCTTCCCCGTAAAAAAGGAGATTATATTTTGTTGTTGTGTGTGTGTGTGTGTGTGTGTGTGTGTGTGTGTGTGTGTGTGTGTGTGTGTGTGTGTGTGTGTGAGACATATGGAACAGAAAGGACAGGCGGGACAAATGAAGGGGCGACAGGCGAGGGATCTAGGAAGGGAGGGAGGGGCAGAAGGGGGGGGGGGGCGAAGCCAAACAGCCGGCCACAGGTCAAAGGTCAAGAGTATCACTTCGTTGAGGCTGAATAATGCTACTCTGCCTTTTTTATGTGTGTGGTACTGTTGTGAGTGTAATGAAGTGGTGTTGATATTGAGGCTAATGTAACTTCGCTGCTGATAGTGTTGCCTTTAGTTGCGATAAACTAGAGATTACATCAGATTTATTATTGTTGTTGTTATTATTGATATTATATCATTATCGTCAATTTCATCTTCATTATTATCATCATCATTGTTATCATCATCATCATCATTATCATTACAATTATCAATCATCATCTCATCGTCAACATCACCATCATTATCATTACAATTTTCATATCATCATCGTCAATCATCAATCATTATTACTACAACTCATCACAATCATCATCATCACCATCATCAATATGACAACCATAACGATCATCATCATCATCATCATCATTATTATCATTTCATGATAATCATCATCACCATCATCATCAGTATGGCAACCATAACGATCATCATCAAAATCATCATCATCATCATCAACATCAACATAACCATTACCACGAGTGTGTATCATCATTTCCCTCTACCATTTCGACTGTTATCGCTATCACCGCGTCTGTTATCGTTCGAGCCGTCATCATCGTTGCGGGCGGAAAAGGTGATGATGTGTAGAGGGGCTCGGGGGGGGGGGGGGTGTAAACAGAGGAAGAGGGAAAAAGATGGATAATTGCCAAGAGAGAGGAATATGGATAGGTAGATGACCATATATATGCAGGCGTTTATGCATAGTCACACATGCATACACGTATACGCGTACGCATGCATGTACAAACACACACTCATACGCACGGATACACGCAAAACACACATACACACACACACACACACACACACACACACACACACACACACACACACACCACACACACTTACACACACACACACACACACACACACACACACACACACAACACACACACACACACACACACACACACACACACACACACACACACACACACACACACACACACACACACACACACACACACACCCTTACACACAACACACACACACCACACTTACACACACACCACACACACACACACACACACACACACACACACACACCACACACACACCACACACACACACACACACACACACACACACACAGACACACACTCACACACACACACACTTACACGGAGCTAAAAAGACGCCATTCATCCCACTTAAAAGAAAATAGAAAAACCCGATACCCTGATTTCAGAAACGTGATGAATACACAGACAACTCGGCCACTGTAATATGCACAGTACTTCATGGGATTGTGAAAACCTATTAAAGCGGCCCATCTGCTTGCGTGCCTGCCTGCTTGCCTGCCTGTCTGCTTGCCTGCTTGCCTGCTCTTCAAGGAGATTTCTCTCAGAGCCACGTGTGGGAGATGAGTGTTGCCATCGCCGGGGTAATGGATTTTGTGTCTGCATGGCTGGCTGGCTGTTAATTCGTTGGTTTGTCTTTCTGTGTTTCTCTTTTATGTCTTTGTCTTAGTCTGTTTCTCTGTTTCGCTGTCTCTGTTTGTCTTCTCTTTTCCTTCCTTTCATCCGTCTGTCTATCCTTCTTCTTTTTTCATACTTTGCTTAATTCCTTACTTCCTTCTTTCAATTCGGTCATTCATCCGTCCGTCCAACATGCATCCACCCATACATACATACATACATACATACATACATACATACATACATACATACATACACACATCCATCCATACACATCCATCCACACGTCCGTCCATCCATCCATCCATTCATCCACACATCATCTACCCACCCATTCACCGAAGAACCCATCCATTCATTATTCCATCCATCCAATCATCCATCATTCCTTCCATCCATCCATATGCACATCAGTCCACCCACCCATCCGTCCATCCATCCATCTACCCACCCATCCCACACATCAGTGCCACCTATCCATCCACCCACCCACTTCCACCACCCACTCACCTATCCATTCCAGCATCCATCTCTCTTTATCTCTCCTCCCTCCTTCCCTCCCTCCCTCTCTCTCCTCCCTCCCTCCCTCCCTCCCTCCCTCCCTCCCTCCCCTCCCTCCCTCCCCCCTTTGGCCATAAATTGAAGAAACAGATTTATGATAATGCAGGTGGATCAGTAGACCATATTTTATGCATTTGCCTTCGCTAATAACCGGCTCCACCTTGATCGCATGTGATTTGTCGAGTGATATCAATAAACATCAATAAATTCGTGAATCCGTTTCGTGTGTTTGTTTGTCATCTTAACTTTGGTGGTATTGTTTTGAATGTTATTGTTATTTGTCTTTATTGTCGTTTTGGTTATTGTTATTTGCTATGTGATAGTGGGGATGGTAACGATAATGATTATGATAAAGATGATACAAATAATTTTGATAATGATGGTAGTGGTAGTAGTAATAGTAATGAAAATAATGGTCATCATTATTATCATTATTGTTATTATTTTTATTAATACAATGATAATAATAGCAATAATAATGATAATGATAACGATGATGAGGATGATAAGATAATAACACTGATAATATTACTGATATTGATAATAATGAAAATGGTATGGGTATAACGATATGATAACAGTAATGATGATGATATAGTAATAATGATTATGATAATAACAGTAATAATAATAATGATGATGATGATGATAAAAATAATAGTATTGATAAAGATAATGATGATAATGATAATAAAGTTATTAATGATAATATTGATAATATCGGTAATGATAACTTGGTAAAGATGATAACGTTGATAATGATAATGATGATGATAATAGTAATAATGATAATGATGATAGTAATGATAACAAGGATGACGATTATAATATCAATAATAATGATGAACGTAATTATCATTACAAGTAACAGTAATAGTAATTTAATGATAATAAAAACAATAAATTTCGATCATATTCTAAAGTTCTTTATTCCCTTCCATCTGCTCTTGCAGTGTTTGCTTTCTTTCCCCGTTATCTGCTATTCCCCCATTTATCTTTCTTTACCCCTTATCTCCATCATCATCCTCGCTAACTTCGTAATCTACTATCGACCCTCTTCTTACTCCTCCACCCACGTTGTTATCTTCCTTTCGCCCTTTCCCTTTCCTTTATTCTCCCCTCCTCCTCTTCTGTCTCTCCTCCGTCCTTATCTGCTCTTCACCTCGCTTCTCCGCCATTCCAAACATCACGAGCAGGAAATGCTTATTGACATCCCGCTGGGGTTTCTTGTCTCGCAATTTCGCCTCGGTCGTCTTTTTCATTTTCTCTGTCTGTCTGTCTGTCTGTTGATTTTTCTCTCTTTCTCTTTGTCTGTCTGTCTGTCTGTCAATTATCTCTCCTTTTTCTCTCTCTGTCTGTCTGTCTGTCTCTGTCTGTTGATTTCTCTCTCCCTTCTCTCTCTGTATGTCTGTGTTCTCTGTCTGTTGATTTCTCTCTCTCTCTCTCTCTCTCTCTCTCTCTCTCTCTCTCCTCTCTCTCTCTCTCTCTCTTAACTTTGTTGAGCTTCTTTGTGTGGGTATTTTTTTTAGATATTTTTTTCTGTATAGTTTTTTTCTGATTTTTTTTCTTTTCTTGCGCTTTTCTTTTCTGTTTATCCTTCCTCTTTTTGGGTTATTGATGATATTTGGTTTTTGCCTCTTCTTCTCATCCATTTTTTCATCATCCTTCGTCCTCCTCCTCGTCTTCCTCTTCCCCTTCATCATCCTTTTCCCTCTTTCCCTCCTCCTCTTCACCTTCGCTCTCCCATTCCCTTTTTCCCTCCTGTTCCTCCTCCTCATCTTCGCTCTCCCATTCCCTCTTCCCCTTCCCCATTTCCCATCCTCCTTTCCCCTTTGCTTCCTCCCTAACCCCCCCCCCCCTTCCCTCTAAAGCTAGCGTTTCGGAATCCAACCTTTGTCATCTCCACCCCCCCTCCCCTCTCCTTACCCTCCCCTTCCCTGTTCCTCTCCCCTCCCCCTCCTTCCCCTTTCCCTCCTTCCATCTTCCCATTCCCCCACTTCCCCTTCCCACTCCTTGCTCTTCTTCCTCCTTCTCCTTCTTCCCTCTCCCCTCCTTTCTCCTTCCTCCCTCCTTCCCCCTTTCCCCTCCCCTCTCCTTCCCCTCTCCCTCTCCCCTCCGTCCCCTTCGTTACCCCTCTCCCCCTCGTCCCTTCGTTACCCCCTCCCTCCGTCCCGTTACCCCCTCTCCCTCCCCCCTTCCATACCCTGTCCTAGGATGATGGATTCCTGGAATGAGACTATTATGCCCCGGAATTGCATCCTCTAGTCTTAATACCCCGAAGTGACGCAGGCAACGGGCTTCAAGAGTGACGCCCACGGCCGCCCATGCCCCAGGAGGTGGATTGGTGGAGGTGGGGGTGGACTGGGGGGGGGGTGGGTGGGCTGGGGTGGATGGGGGAGGGGGGGTGGATTGGGGGTTGGGGTGGTGGGTGGGGGGGTGGATTGGGGGAGGGGGGGAGGGGTTTGCTTTTGATGATGCGGGTCGGGGTGCGTCCATGTGTTCATTTGTCTATCGTTTCATCTGTCTGGCTATCTATCTGTATCTCCCATCTTCCCATTGCGGCATCTGTCAATATATATATATATATATATATATATATATATATATATATATATATATATATATATATTTGTGTGTGTGTATGTGTGTTGTACGTGTGTGTTCGTGCGTATCATCCTCATCACCATCATCACCATCACGACGTCATCATCATCAATCATCATCATCAATCATCATCATCATCATCATCATCATCACACCATCATCTCGTGTAATTAATGTTGTCACGCGCTGTTGTGTTGTTGTTGTTGTTGTATTTTTAATCCCTTAAGTAAATTGCCCTAAAATTATGGTTCATAAAGCCAAACTGGTCGTTATTTTCGTAATTCGATGATAATTTGCAACCGCCGGCTAGAATCTTTTTTCACGCATAACTATGGTCCGTGTTGCAATAAACGTCATATTCCATTATTTTGGCTATTTTATTTGAGGAATTTTTAGCCTCGTCTGGGGTAAGGGAATGATATAATTGGTAGATGGGAGAGAAGTGGAGGAAGATGGAAAATAGATAGAGAGAAAGGCACGCACGTATACACACACGCATGTACGTACGCACAAACACACACACAAACACATACGCCCACGCAAGCACGTACACACACACAAGCACGCACGCATAACACACACACACTCCACATACACACAACCTCACCCCCCCACACACACAACACTCACACCCCCTACACACACACGTACAAAACACTCCCCCCTCCCAACACACCCCCAATCCCCTCACACACACACCCAACCCTCCACACACACACACACACCCATACCCACCAAAATCACCCTTAAAAATCCCGCCCACCAAAGAGAATCAGACCCCGCACCCCACGACCGCTGGAACCTCTTACACAACGCCGGGAGATCTTCTTATATCCGACTTGATCCGTTATACGACTTCCTAACATATTTTGTAACAGAACAAGGGAGTTATACAGGCGAGGCGAGGGTCGTGTATCATGCGCTTCGTGGTCCAGCTGCCGGGCGCGTGGGAGAGGGAGGGAGAGGGAATGGAGTGAGGGAGGGGAGGAGAGAGAGAAAGGGGTGAGGAGGGGAGGGAGAGAGAATGGAGTGAGGAGAGGGAGGGAGAGAGGAGAGGGAGAGGGAGAGGAAGGGAGAGAGAATGGAGTGAGGGAGAGGGAGAGAAGAGAGAAAGGGGTGAGGGGAGGGGGAGGGAGAGAGAATGGAGTGGAGGAGAGGAGGGAGAGAGGGAGAGGGGAGAGGGAGAGGGAGGGAGAGAGGAAATGGAGTGAGGGAGAGGGAGAGGGAAGAGGGGTGGGAGAGGGAGAGAGAGAGCGAGAGAAAAGGGGGTGAGGGAGGGAGAGAAAAGGGGGTGAGGGAGGGAAGAGAGGGGAGAGGGAGTGGGGGGAGAGAGAAAGGGGGGAGAAAGAGGGGAAGCGAGAGAGGGGTAAGGTGAAGGAAGGGAAGGAGGGGGGAGAGGGGGAGGGGGAGGGAGAAGGAAGGAAAAGAAAGAGGAGGGAGAGAGAGAGGAGAAGAGAGAAGAGCAGAGAGAGAGAGAGAGAGAGAGAGAGAGAGAGAGAGAGAGAGAGAGAGAGAGAGAGAGAGAGAGAAGAGAGAGAGAGAGCTACTACAAACGTACGTAGGGATAAAAAATCATATCTATGAAGTCACAAACATAAAAATGAACTACAGAAAAGAAAGTAAATTAGGGTGAAATACGCAGAAACACACACAACGACAAAACGAATAACGGAGAGACGCAGGAAGAAAAGAGAGGAGGATGAGGAAAAACAACAAATAAAGATCCACGAGGGTTAGGGAAGAGGGCGAGGGATCAGAGAAAGAGAAAGGGATAAAAGCAGAAGAGGAAGGGCAGGAGAGGAGGATAAACGGAGACTTTGAAGAAAGGAAATATGGAGAGGGGAATGATGCGAACGTGGGTGAGGGCAGGAGAAAGGGAAAAGGGGGAAGGGGACGAGTAAATTAGGGTTGGAGGAAGAGAGAGAAAAATAGAGAGGGGGGAGAGAAAGAGAAAGAGAGAGGGGGGAGTGCGAGACAGCCCTAAAGCAAAGAGAGAGAGAGAGACGACGAAGAGAGAGTCCAAGCGAAAGAAAGAGAGAGAGAGAGAGCTCAAACAAGAGAAGAGAGAGAGCTCAAGCAAGAGAGAGAGAGAGAGAGAGAAGTCAAACAAGAAAAAAAAGAACGGGAAAAAAAAAGAAAAAAAGAGGCGAGAACACTCCACCCACCGCGCCCGAAGGCCTAGCGGCGCCTTCTGAAAACACGGCCATTTTCACACGCCCTCGGACAGCGCATCTCACGTTGGCTCAAGCGATTAACTCCTTCAGCGGAGAGATGGCTGGCGAGATAGCTTTCATCTGCTGCAGGGAACACGGAGATACAACACGCTCGAGATCTCCTTTGGCCGCCCACTCCTACGCCCACACAAGGCCTCGCTCGCATTCACTCGTTTTTTTTTCTTTCGGTCTTTTTTCTTTCTTCCTCTTTTTTTTTTTGCGAATGTTTTTTTTTTCTTCAGGTATTTCAGTGTGTGTGTGTGTGTGTGTGTGTGTGTGTGTGTGTGTGTGTGTGTGTGTGTGTGTGTGTGTGTGTGTGTGTGTGTGTGTGTGTCACCCTTCCCCAGCATTACCCTCTCCTCCCAGATGCATCTCTCCTCCCTCTCTGCCCTTCCTTCCCTCCTCCCTCCCCTCCTTCCTCTTCTTCCCTCTCCCCCTTCTTCCCTACCTCCTCCCTCCCTCTCCCCCCCCTCTCCCCCGAATACAACACAACCTGATCCGATAATTTGATATCATGACCACCATCAAAGGGGGAGAGAAGGGAGCCATTGAACCGCTTGCCAGCCCCTACCGGAGGAATCAGAGTCTATTAGGCGGTAGACGGGGGTTATCGCCTTGGGGCATCTTAAGACTTGGCGTGGTGGGTGGGGCGGATGGGGTGGGTAGGTGGATGTGGTGGGTAGCGATGGGTGGGGTGTGTGGTTTGGTGGGTTGGGATGGTGGGGTAGGTGGGGTGGGGATGGTGTGGTTTGGTGGGTGGGGGGGGGATGGTGGGGTAGGGATGGGTGGTTTGGTGGGGTGGGTGGGGTGGGTAGTTGGGCGGATGAGTGGGCTGGTGGGTAAGTTGGATAGGGTGGGTGGGCATTGAGGGAGCTGGGCAGCGGGTAAGTGGGTGGTTTGGGGGCGAAGGGTAGTATGCCAGTGTCACTTGGGTCCGGTTGGGTAGCGTCTTGAAACTCCTGTGCCCTCCCACCCCCACCCCCCATTACCCCTACCCACACCCTATTTATACCCCTTGTCTCGGATGGGGTTTTCTTCCTCTCTCTTCTCTCTCTCTCTTCTCTCTCTCTCTCTCTCTCTCTCTCTCCTCTCGTCTCTTCTCCGTCTCTCCTCATCTAATCTATCTACCTCTGTATTTGTATTGTCTTATTGAAGTTTTAGATGCGTAGCGTTGATATTAGAGAAAGATTTCAGATATTGTACCTATATCAAATATAGTCGACGTTTTTCATATTTTTCGTCCCCACTTCAGTCCATTACATTTTTTTTTTTTCCTTTTTTCGTCCTCCTTCGCCCCAATTTTTTTTCGTCTCTCCTTTCTTCTTCCTCCTACCCACCCCCACCCCTACCCCAGACTTCCTTCCCCAACCCTTCCGTCTCCTTTTCAGGTCCTTCTCTCCTTTTTTCGGTCTGTACCGGAACTAGTGTACCAGTCAATAAGTACCGGGAATCTTTTTTATTTTTTATTTATTTATTTATTTTTTATACTTTTTTTTTTTTTTTTTTTTTTTTTTTTTTTTGGGGGGGGTGAGGAAGAGGAGTAAATTTGGAATGAGAGTAAGAGGGGAAGATAGAAGAGAGGGGGGAGGAGAAAGCAGAGAAGGAAGGTGGAGGAGGAGCAGAAGGGAAGAAGAGGAAGAAAGAATAGAAGTAGAAAAGGAAGAAGAGTTTAAAAGAAATAAAAAAGAGGAAGGAAAGAGAGAAGGGGTAGAAGGAGAAGGAGGAGGGGAGAGGAGAAGAGTTAAAAGGGAAGGGGGTAGGGGTATGAGGGGTGGAGGGGGGGCGGGGGTTTTCTGTCGTAGAGTGGCATTGTTATCATAATTGGTGTTGAGTTATCGGAGGCTGTCGTTGCTGGGGCTTCCATTACCGCCGTTGAATAGGAGAGCGGGGGAGGAGGGGTGGGGGTGGGGATGGGTTGGACCGCGCCGTTCCAGCATTTCATTTTTTTTTTTTTTGTTGTCAGTTCCTTAGTGATTTGTATATATATTTAATCGTTCCCGGTCGTATATGTAGCTATATATGTAAGATAGATAGATAGATTTATATAATCGTTCTCTGGTCGTCCTCTTTTTTCAGTTCTTTAGTGATTATGTATATATATATATTTAATCGTTCCGTGGTCATCTCATTTCTCTGTTCTTTTAGTGAATATGTTATATATCGTTCCTGGTCGTCTTTTTTTCAGTTCTTTGGTGAATATGCATATTATATGTAAATTATATATTATATAATATATATATATATATATATATATATATATATATATATATATATAGTATATATATTTATATATTCGTTCCCTGGCCGTCTTCATTTCTCAGTTCTTTAGTGAATATGTATATATATATATATATA
>NW_020869659.1:64467-94467 GCF_003789085.1 Penaeus vannamei | reverse complement strand
GGACGAAGATATTGTTGTGAAGTTTTCCCCCTAAAAATTTTTCCCCCATTGTAGTCTAGTGTCAGTAACTCAGGCGGCGGAGCGGACCTGTGGCACCCCGTGGCACTGGCACACTAGCTCTTAGAACCCCCGTTGGCCCGGCGAGGTTCAGAGCGCCAGACCCTGGTACTTTCGTCTTTTTTTTCTTCTCTCTCTCTCTTTTCTTTTTCTTTTCTTTTCTTTTCTTTTTTTTCTTTTTTTATTTCTTTTCGTTTCTCTTTTTCTTTTTCGTTTCCGTTTTTTTTTTTCGTTTCGTTTTCTTTTCTTTTCTTTTTTTTTTTTTTTCCCTTTTTGGGTGGGGGTGAGGGGTGGGGGGTGCTTGGTTCCGGTGGATGATTTCGGAGGATGGACTGTACTGAATTTTTGTCTATGTTATCGGTTGTAATAATTGTAGTTGTGATGTAGTAGTATTGTATTTATTTGTCTGTTTGTTTGTTTTGTGTTATCTTTTCATATTTTTATTTGTGAAATTTCTCAGGATGAGATGTTTATCCCAATATTTCGATTTTTTTATCATTGTTATATTTGTCTCGACATTTTTTTGTAGGTTTTATAATGACAGTTCATCAGGGCATGCCTATTATAGTGTTAAACAGGCCTAAGTGTGTTTCGCCAAACGTTTCCAACAAGGCCAGTCTCGGCAAATTCAACAAAGGCCTGACAAACGTTTTCAACAAAGGCAATTTCGACAAGCGCCAGACATGAATGTTTTCGCCATGGCCAATCTCGCCGAACGTTTTTAAAGCAAGGCCAGAGTTCCGACAACGTTTCCACAAAGGCTAGTCTCAGCAAACGTTTCAGGAGAGGCCAGTCTCGGCAAATGTTTCCAGAAATGCCAATCTCGGCAACGTTTCCAAAGTGGGTAGTCTCGGCAAACGTTTCCAGATATGCAGGTCTCCGCAAACGTTTTCAGAAAGACTAGTCTCAGCAAACGTTTCAGGGAAGGCCAGTCTCGGCAAACATTTTTTTTTTCTTTTTTTTCTTTTTTTTCCAAGTGCACCCCCTCGTTCGAAGCCGCAGGAATAAACATCACCAAACGCTAGCATGTGTTCACTGTTCAGCCGAGGATTATACACTGTACTTGACTGCAGATGGTTCTCTTTATATCATTGTTGATATCCGCTTACTTGTTACTGTTCAAATTACGTGTCAAATAAAGGCAAACACACACACACACACACACACACACACACACACACACACACACACACACACCACACACACACACACACACACACACACACACACACACACACACACACACACACATATATATATAATGTACGTATGTATGTATGTATATACATATAATTTTGTGCAGTGGAAAAACCAACAGAGAGGTTCATTTCAGCAGCACGGCGGCAGAGATGCATATTTCGGCCTCATCAATAAAAAGCACATTTGTTCGGTCGAAGCCCATGATTCTAATGAAACGCCCTGTAAATCCGAGGCCAAATGGTCGATATTGGCGGCTCCAGCGCGAGTGGGAGCGGCGGCGGTGCGGGAGATGTGGCGTTTGCTGGCCCGTGGAAATATTTATTTTGCATGATTAGATTGGGTCCTTTTTCCGGGAAAAGTTTTAGGTGGATGATGTTGTTATAGCACTCCGTGAGGGTGAGCGTTGATGCGCGTGTAAATGTGGGCGTTTCGCTTGGATTTCTGTTGTGTTTGTTTGTGTGTGTGTGTGTGTGTGTGTGTGTGTGTGTGTGTGTGTGTGTGTGTGTGTGTGTGTGTGTGTGTGTGTGTGTGTGTGTGCTGTGGTGTGTATGTGATTGTGTGTGTGTGTGTGTGATTGTGTTTGTGCGTGTGCATGTATTTGTGCGCTTGCAAGTTTTTATTCATATAGGCAGGTAGCTACGTACGTAAATGTATATCTATGTACGTCTGTATGCGTGTATATCTGAGTGCACATCCCGGTCTTGAAGTGACAGATGTATGCATATTAGTGTATGTATGTGTGCGTACGTGTCTGTATACAGATTATATCGATTCGCCGGGCAAGTCATTCACACCATCAGATTTACATACATGTAACCAATTATTTCCCGCGCCACACAAACTGATTGGCTTACTTACACGCACTGACTCACTCGCACCACAACAGCACACTTATAAAAGTATACACGCGCATGGACAAGTACTTATTCGCAGGCACGCAAAATAGAAGGAGGGAGAGGGGGAATAACTTACAAGGGAAGGGAAGGTAAACAGAGGATGGCGGGAAGAAGAAATTGAAGAAAAGGGGGAAGGGAAGGAGAAAGAGAAGAGAAAGATGGGAAGAAGGCAAAAGGAAGGAGAGGGTAGAAGAAAAAGAGGAAAGAAAAACGAGGAGGACGGAGAACGAAATGAAGAAGGAATTGGCGAAAGAGAAGGAAGAGGAGTAGCAGAAACACGAGAGGGAAGAAGAGCAGTAGAAAAAAAGAGGGGAGAGAAAAGGGAAAAAGAAAGAGAAAGAAAGGGAAGACGAAAGTATAAGATAAAATATAAAAGTGAATTGAAAGAAAAAGAAAATAAAAAGAAAAAGAGAAGAAAAAAAGAAGAAGCAAAAAAAAAAAAAAGGAGGGAAAGAGAAAAATCAGAGAGCGAATAAGGGTAAACAAAAAAACTAGAGAAGGTAGAAAAGACGAAAGCAAAAAAGGAGGGAAAACAGAGAATCGGAGAGAGAAAGAAAAGAAAGGGAAAAAGAAAGACGAGAGAAAAGAAGAAGCAAGAGAATGAAAAAAAACGAAAGAGAAAGAAAAGAGTAGATAAAAAACAGAAGAGAGATAAAGCGAAAAGAAAAGAGGAGAAAAAAAACAAATAGATAAAGAGAAAGAAAAGTACTTCCTTCCAGAATAAAACAGCTAGGCATCTGATAATCCTAATCCTTTGCTGTGTATTAATCAGAAGCAGCGAAGGCACCAGAGTGGGCGGGGTGGGCGGGCGGTGGCGGACAGGCGTCGGACGGAAGGGGAAAAGGGAGACAACGGGTCACGAAACGATAAATCATAACGTAAAGGTGTTATTTTATTGTCTGTATGATTTGCGCTTGTTTGCGCGTTTGGGGTTGGTGGTTGTTGCGTGGTTGGGGGGGTATGGGAGTGTGGGTGTACGGGGGGAGATGTTGGGGGGTATGAAGGCGGCGAGGAGAGAGGGGTTGGGGGGATGGTTGGGGGGGCATGTAGGGGGAGAGGGAGATGGTGGGGGTATGTAGGGGGTGAGGGAGATGTTGGGGGAGGGGGGGGGGGAGGGGGGGGCGTTGTAGGTGGATTGTTTGGGCGGGAATGTGTATGGGGTATGTTTGGGGCGGGTGGGTATTGGGGGGGGGGATGGTGAGCAAGAATTGGGTGGGGGGAGGAGAGGGTTTTGTATCGTTGTATGCGGGGTGTATGTATGTGAGTTTTTGTTAAAGATGTTTGGTGTAAGAGAGAGAGAGAGAAGGGAAGAGAGAGACGAGAGAAGAGAGAGAGAGAGAGAGAGAGAGAAGGAGGAAAGAGAGTAGGAGAGGA
Organism: Penaeus vannamei; assembly: GCF_003789085.1. Classification (NCBI taxonomy): domain Eukaryota; kingdom Metazoa; phylum Arthropoda; class Malacostraca; order Decapoda; family Penaeidae; genus Penaeus; species Penaeus vannamei. Next base: position 90,940 of record NW_020869659.1, on the reverse strand, counting down.
GAGAGAGGAGAGAGAGAGAGAGGTAGAGATGAGTGACAGAGAGAGAGAAGAGAGAAGAGAGAGAGAGAGAAGACAGAACAGACAGACAGACAGATGAGACAGAGTGAGAGACAGAAGAGAGAGACAGAGTGAGACTGAGAGACAGAGTGAGAGACAGAGTGAGAGACTGAGTGAGAGACTGAGTGTGAGAACTGAGTTGAGACTGAGTGAACTGAGAGTGAGACGAAGTGAGAGACTGAGTGAGAGAAGAGAGAGTAGAGAGAGAGAGTGAAAGTGAAGAAGGGAAGGTAACCTTAGGAGAACCAGAGAAACATAAACAAATACACACAAAGTCACCCCGGTAGACAGACAAAGAGACAGACACGCAGACCAACAGTCAAACAGAGAAAGCCAAACAAAGAAAGAATGAAAAAAAGACACCCCAAACAAAGAAAGGGAAGAAGAAAAAGATAGAAGACAATAAAGACAATAACACAGCCAAAAAGAAAGATAGAAAGAAAGAGAGGCTTCACCACAATTCAGTAATTGAAACGTGAGCCGAGATCTTAGCTTCACGTGAGAGTTTGACCACGAGAGGAATACTGCCGGAAATTTTATCGCTTGCTTGATAATGGTGCGCAGATGGTGACTATAATGGTGGTTGTGATGAATATGATGGTGGTGGAGGGGATTGTGATGGTATTGGTGGTGATTAAAATGGTGGGAGAAGGGATGGGAGAGAGAAGACATGAGACAGAAGATAGATAGATAGAGAGACAGAGAACAGAGAATGAGAGAGATAGAAATAGAGAGAGAATGAGAGGGATAGGCAGAGAGAGAGAATGAAGAGAAGACAGAGACAAAATGAAAGAGATAGACAGAGAGAGAGAATGAGAGAGATAGACAGAGAGAGAGAGAGAGAGAGAGGATGGTGGTGGTGGTGATTAAAATGGTGTTAGGTGATAATACTGCTGGGTTGTGGTGAATATAGTGTATGGTGATAATATGGTGTATTAATTAATTTATTGATGAATATCTTGGTGGTGGTGATTATGATGGTGATGGAGATAATTAAATGATGGCTTGGTTATGACGACTACATTCAGCAAGACATGATTTAAGAATGAAATGACTGTAATTAGGGTGAGAATTATAATGGTGATTGTAATGGTGACGGACACGAAATAATGATGATGATAATGTAATGAGTGAGAGAGGCGATTTGACTATGATGGTTTAATGATGATTATTCGAATTATAGTGATTGTGATAATGATGAGGATGAGACTTATGGTGATAACGACTAATTCACGAAACATTAAGAACAAACAACACCCTCAGACCAAGAACAATGAGGACAGAACAACAGAACAGCAGAACAAACACAGTCGCGGCCCCATGTGTGAATAATGAAGTGTCTTTCATTAATGAGGTATTATGGGGGGGGGGGGGCACGGGGCATTAGGCAGTAAGGAGGTCGCTTGGGGGATGAAGGACGCCGATAAATGTGCATAGATGATGAGGAGAACGATTGCTGATAAAGACTGTCGGTGGAGAAAGGGAGATAGGAGGAGAGGAAGGAGAGTGGGGAGGGGAACAGAGAGGGAGGAGGAGAAGGGAGGGAGAGAGGGAGGAGGGTGGTGAGAAGAAGGGGGTTGGAGAGAGAGAGAGAAAGGGAGGGAGAGGGAGAGAGAGAAAAAAAAAAACTGGCGAGAAGTGAGAGATAAAAAGGGAAGACAGAGAGTAAAGAAAAGGCAGACGCACTGACATTGCGATTAATGGGAAAAGGAGGTGGAAAGAGAGAGGAAATGGAAGGAAAAGAGAAATGGGCGAGGAAAGGGGTAATGGTAATAGAGGAAAGAGGAAGAAGGAGAGGAAAATAACTGACACCGGTATGTAAAAGAAAGAAAAAAAGTGAAATAGAGGATCCATGAAAATATAGTGAAGTTACGAAATTATATATAGAATGAGAGATCGATAGACATACAGACAGACAGGCAAACAATGAGAGAGAGAGAAGAAAGAGACGGAAAGAGAAGAAACTCGCTGAAAAACAAAAATTCCAAATATTTCAGTGAAATTACTACTAATAAAAAATCCAGTGAGATTGAAAGAGAGAGATCGAGAAAGGGGGAGGGGGAGAGAATAAATACAGAAAGAGAAGAGAAAGAGAAAGAAAGAACGCAAAAAAAATAAATTCACTGAAAAACAAAAATTCCAAATATCTCAGTGAAATTACTAATAATAAAAAATCCCGTGAGATTGAAAGAGAGGGCCATAAAGAAGGTTAGGAAAGAAATATTATCCTCGATGCGAGATGGAGAGCAGTAAAGAGGCCTTTGGAATGTTGAGGGAAGCATAGTGGAATACAGAGAGGAACAAATGAAGAGAGAGAGAAACAAAAGAAGGTAAAGAAAGAAAGAGAAGTTGAAAAAACGAATAGAAGGAAGAAAAGAGATGGGATGAGAGAGAGACAGACAGACAGAGAGAAATAGAGATAAGATAGAGAGAGAAGATGGGAGGGAAGAGAGAGTGAAATATCGATAGACAGCCAGAGAGAGAGAGAGAGAGAGATTTGATAGACAGAGAGATAAGAGATTCCGATAGACAGAGATTTTGATAAAAAGAAAGACACAAGAGAATAAAACAAACCGAAAAAAAAATTAGAACGAACCAAGCAAGCCAACCAAGCAAACAGAAACAGGAGAAACAAAAAAAGGGAATAACAGCAGAGGGGAACAATGTGTGAGAAAGAGCCTCTACATCTTGAGACGGAAGGAACCCTGTTGATCGAATGGTTTTAAAGAGGGGAGAACTGGAGGGGAGGGAGGGGAGGGAGGGGGACGATGTTGGACGTGTCTCAGATATTTAAGGAGCCACGTGGAAGTGAAGAGGATCAGGGAGAGGGTGTGAGGGAAAGGAGGGAGGAGAGAGGAAAGAGGAGAAAGAGAGAAGAAAGAAATTGAGAAGGGAGGAGAGAGAGAGAGAAAGAGAGAGAGAGGGAGAAGAGAGAGAGTGGAAGGAAGAAGAGATAGTGAGAAAGAGGAAAGGAAAAATAAAGTAAAAGTAAAGAGGAGATAGGAGAAAGGAGAGGAGAGAAGGGAATGGGGTAGAGAAGGCGAGAAAACAAGAGAGTAGGGATAATTAAAAAGGAGATGAGGTAAGATGGGAGAGAGGGAAGGAGAGAAAGTGAGAAAGGGGGAAGGAAGGAGTTTAGGACAGGAGAGGAAAGAGGAAAAGGGAGGAGAACGATGGAAGAAGGAAGGTAGAGAAAGAGAGAAGTGTGAGAGGGAATGAGAGAAAGAGTAGGAGAGGAGAGAAAAAGGATGGAAGGAGCCAGAATAAGATAAAAATAGAGAGAGAGAGAGAGAAGCAGAAAAAAAAAGTTAAAAGAGAAAAAAAATTACATGAGATTAAAGAGAAATGAAAAAAACCCATAAAAACATGACTCCCAAATTCAAAAGATAAAACGCAATCCATTTTCGACTCACACTTTTTTTTTTCTTTTTTCATTCAAAATATAAAATAGATAATAATTCCATTTCGATGCATTACCATCCGCTGATCCACCTAATTGCGCATGTATATATATATTCAACTTATTCTGCCTCTGTTCATGCAACGCGGGTTTTGAGTTATGACCGCAAGCATTATATATGGCACTGTTTTCGGGATTTATTGTGTTATGGTGCAGACTGCTTGACTCGGGCAGCTGTTGAAACAAAATATGGTTTATTATTTATGGCAACCTTCGGGTGGAATAATTTACTTTGGGATGGGGGGAGTGGGGATGGGTAGTGTGTTGGGAGGGGGAGGGGGTACTTTGGTGTGCTGGTGGGTGGGATGGTGGTGGGGGGGTGGTGTATGTGCTGTGTGTGTGGTGTGTGTGTGTGTGTTGTGTGTGTGTGTGTGTGGTGTGTTGGGATGTGTGTGAATTATGTGCGCATGTCGCTGGATGTGGGCATTCATGTTCGTCTGTGTATCCGTGTGTGTATATGTTTGTACATAAGTGGAAGTGCATATGTATTATTTTGCGTATGTGTGTGTATTCACCTTTGTACTTGTTCCTAACACACAACAGTGAGAATATAAAGAAAAAAAAAAGAGAGAGAGAGAGAGAGAGAGAGAGAGAGAGAGAGTAAGAGAGACAGAGACAGAGACAGAGAGAGAAGAGAAAGAGAGAAGAGAGACAGAGACAGACAGACAGACAGAGAGAGAGCCAGAGAGAGAGAGAGAGAGAGAGTCCCGCAGCCGGTCGCAGCGGCGGAACCCCTTCGGCGCCGCTACGCAGATCACGCATGGCGGCGCATTAGCGAGGTGGCGGCGGCGGAGTGCGTACGATCCCCTGACGAATCTTCGGAGGAAATTTGATTAGGTTCGCGCGAGAGAAATTTCCGCGAAATTAAATTCCCGAACGTCTGTCTGTTTACGGAGCTTCAGGGTGGGGTGGGGGGGGGAAGGGGAAAGGGAGGGTACAGGAGGCTGGGGGGAATGGCGGGGGAGGGGAAGGGGAGGGAGAGGGAGGGGGTGTGGCCGGGAAGAGGTGGAGAAGGATGGTTGGGTTGAGTAGGAGGGGGTACAGGAGCGTGGGGGTAGGGTGGGGAGGGCCAGGATAGGAGGGGGTAGGGGAAGGTGTGGGGAATGGCGGGGGAGGGAGAGGAAGGGGGGTTGGGGCGGGAGGACGAGGAGAGGGAGGGGGAAGGAGAGTAAATAGAGATGGAGGAAGAAAGGGAGGAGGGTAGGTGGAGGGGAAGGAGGGAATAGCGAGAGGAGGTGGGGGGGGAGAGAGAAGAGAAAGGGAAGAAGGGGAGGAGGAAGGGAAGGGGAGAAGAGAGTAGGAAGAGATGGAGGAGGTGAAAGGGGGAAAGGGAAAAGAAGAAGGATAAGAAGGAAGGCTTGGAGAGAAAGAGAGAGAGGATGAAAGGAAAGTCGAAGATAGAAGAAGGAGTAAGGAGAAAGGAAGAAAAAAAGGAAAGAGGCGAAGGGAAAGTTCAAAAGTAAGAAGAGAACAAAAGAAAAAAAAATGATGGACGAGAAATAGAAGATATTAAAAAACAAACAGAAAGGAGATGGAAGGAAAGAGGAAGAAAGAAATACATGGACAAAGACAGTAAAAAAGAAAGCGAAATATAACATTGGCAAGTTGAAAGAAAAGAAGGATTTGGAGGGGGGAGATAAAAGCCAAAAAGTGAAAGAAAATGAGAGGGAGGAAGGGAAAAAAGAGGAGAGAGGAGAAAGAAAGAGAGACCAGAAAGTGAAAGAAAAGGAGAGGAGGAAGGGGAAGAAAGAGAGAGGAGAGAGAGAGAGAGACAGACAGACAGAAGACAGACACAGGGAGAGAGAGAAGGGGACAGACATAGAGAGAGAGAGAAGGGACAGGGAGAGAGAAAGAAAAATACACATAGAGAGCAAAACAGACAAAGAGAGAGAGAGAAAAAAAAGAAAAGAGACAAAGAGAAAAAGAGAGAGAGAGAGAGAGAGAGAGAGAAAGAAAGAGAAAGAGAGAGAGAGAGAGGAGTCAAGCGGTACGGTAACGGCTGTCTATATTATTTCCGGAAGACCTTGGCGCGTGTCAATCATTCTTTAGTGGCGCTTCGACTTCAATTTTTTTTCTTTCTTTCTCTTTTTCTTTCTCTCTTTCCGATAATTAAAACACCTTATACAAAAGATAAGAATAAAAAAATGCCGTGATGAGAATAATGTATTTATGAAGTATCATTTGTTATTGAATTGCGTCCTTCATACGTTACATAGCTAGGAAAATGTAAATAATGAATACTTGAGGCAGCCACTAAAAGAGATGAAAACTAAGAAAATAAAATTTATAAAAATGTATAGAGAGATAAAAGGAAAATTTAGAAGGCCGTGTAAGATACGGCGACCAAGAGATTGGAATAGAGAAGATTAGTCCACCATTTTTTATATATGGGGGTGGGGTTAAGTGTTTTTTTTTTTTTTGGGGGGGGGTTATATTCAGTAAAAAGCAAATGAATGAAAATGTTCATTATATTTTACTTTTTGTCTCCATAGTAATTCAAAAGATTGATCTCTTCAGCCATTTGCAATCACATAATAGAGTAATAAATGAAAAGGCATGCATATAGATTACAAATACCGATCAGACAATGACACATAGACATATATGCACAAACATGCATACATATATACATGCATCCATAAATACATACATACAAGCATACATACAAACATATATACATATAAACATACATACATACATACATATATACATACATACATACACATACAACAAGCATACTACACATACATAACAACATCATACATACACCAACCATACATACAGCATGACAAACATACAAACATACAATACACATACATACAACATACATAATACATACAGTACATACAAGCATACTCACCACATACAAACATACCACACACACAGAAGGGCGGCGTGGAGGGCCTCCAGTGCCAGGAGAGCCAGCGCGCACAGTCGGTGAGGCGCGGCGGCCCCGAGGGAGAGGGAGTGCCAACCGAACAGAGGAAACCGCCATCGAGTGCCATTGGGGGTATTTAGAGACTAGTCGGACAATTAAATACCGGGGAGGAGGGGGGGGCAAGGGGAGGCGACGAAGGAGGGGGAGTGGGGAGGGTGGGGAAGAGAGACGGAGGGTAGGAGGGGAAAAGGGGAGGTAGAGAGGGGGGAGGGGAGTGGGAGGGGAGAAGGGGAGGTGGGAGGAGAGGTGGAGGGGAGAGAGGAGAGGAGGAGGAGGGGAGAGGAGGGAAAGGAGGAGGGGTAGTAGAGGAGGAAGGAGGGGGAGAGGAGTGGGAGTGAGGAGAAGGGAGAGGAGGGCGGGAGGAAGGGAGGAGGGAAAAGAGTGAGGGGATAGAGGGAAGGAGAGAAGAGGGTGGAAAAGTAGGAGAGGAAAAAGAAAAAGAGGGAATGGAGGAAGAGAGGGAAGGGAATGGAGGGAGGGAGGGAGCGAGGGAAGGGACACCGACAGGCTCGAGCGCCCTTCGGTAATGACCGGCGGGCGTCGGGGCTTCCGATTGGGGAAGTGAAGTGGAAGTCATCGCTAAATGTTGCTGCTTCTGTTGTGGGGCTCCCAAGATGGTTTCCTTTCGGGGGGGGGGGGTGCTGCGTCCCCTCCCCTTCGCCGTATGATGGATGGCGCTGGTTAGGACTAGGGGGAAGGACGGGCTGAAAGGAAGGTGATTAGGTGCTCACGCAGGTCTACATGCGCTGTAATACGCACGTGTGTACATATCCGTGAACACTGCTCACGTACGTACATATCTGTATGGAAGAAACAAATATATGTGCAAGTGTACACACACACATACACACACACACACACACACACACACACACACACACACACACACACACACACACACACACAACACACACACACACACACACACACACACACACACACAACATCACTACACACACACACATCCACACACACGAGACACAATATGGCTTCTTATCACAAAAGACAAGAAGCCCTATTACTCTCTTATTAATCAGTCATTATTTTCCCTTTTCAGACTCATTCATCCCAAAGCATCGTTCATTAGTGTAGCACAAGACCCACCAAAATATTCATTTCATGGAAGCCTCACGTCCAGCCATGTCGCAATTCAAAAAAAAAAAAAAAAAAAAAAAAAAAAAGAGAGAAGAGAGAGAGAGAGAGAGAGAGAGAGAGAGAGAGAGAGAGAGAGAGAGAGAGAGAGAGAGAGAGAGGAGAGAGAGAGAGTCGTCTGCACGAACAATTCATGGCAATTTCATGACTCCTGTTTTCCTTTTATTTTCACTAATGACTTACATGCTATTTCCTGGTGGTGGTAATGTGACGAAAACCTTAAAGTTTATGCAAATTATTGGCAGCTAAGTTTTTTCTATATATTTTTTTCTTTAATAGTTTGATGTCATGTCATTTTTTTTCTTTAATTCCTTACGAGGTCAGTGGCTGATATTATTCAGTTATTTTTATAGTAAATATAATCAACTTTGATAAGTATTTTTCACGTTTTATTTTCAGTGAAAATGACAAGAGCTGGTATTATTATTTATTTGTTATAATTACGAATATTATTATTATTATCATTATTACTATTGTTTTGTTGTTGCTAATACTGTTATTATCATTAATCTTGTTATTATTATTTTGTTATTATCATAGTTTTGGTGAAGATGATTATCATCATTATTGTTATTATTATTGTTATGATTGTTTTTGCTATTGTTTTATCATAATCATCATTCTCTATAATCTCTTCCCTTCCCATTCCTTCCCTTCCCTCCCTTCCGCCTCCCCCTCCCTAACTTCCTCCTTCCCATCCTCTCCCTTTCTCTCCCCTCCTCCTTCCCTCCGTCTCCTACTTTTTTCCTCCATCCCTTCCTCTCCCCATCTCCATGCTTCCTTCCTCCTCCACGACCCCCTTCCCCTTTTTTTTCCTTTCTTTGATTCTCTCTTTCTTCTGTCCTCTCCACAAGACACATTTCTTACGGAGCAACGAAGGGGTTGCGGGGAATTGTGGTCACCCTCAGCTACCCTCCATCTCCCTTCAAGTTCTTCCATAAAACTTTTTCTAATTCGCTCGGGTAAAAAAGGAAGTGGGGGAGGGTTTAGACGGGGGAGGGGAGGTTAGTGGGGAGGTTGGGGAGGGGGGGGTAGAGGGGAGTGAGGGTGTTAGGGGTGTTAGGTTGTTAGGGGTGGAGGGGGTGGTGGGGAGAGGGGGTAGGGGGGTAGGGGGGTGAGAAGTGGAAGGACGGTAGGGGAGGGTAGAGGGGATGGGGGGATAGGGAAGGAGACTGGAAGGGGTGGATAGGGGGGAGAGTGGTGGGGGTAGAGGGGGAGTAGAGCGGGGTGGGGGGGGGGAGGGGAGGGATCTCCCACTGGCCGATTTATAACCCAGACACCGCGGAAATTCGAATAAAATTTTCAAGTATTATTAATATTGCAATCATTGTTTTGCCGCGGTGTTCTTTTTGATTTTTTAAATTTATTCTCTTCCTTTTTTCATTTTCGTGTTTTTTTACTTTCGGTTTTCTTTTTGCTTAACCTATTATTTTCTCCTTTTCCTCGCCTTCTCTTCAGCCATATCTTATCCCATTTTTCCCTTCTCTTCCATTTCTTCTTAATATTCCTTTTTCCCCCTTTTCGTTGATTTATTTACTTTACCCATCACGATTTAATATCTTGTTTCTTTGTTTAATTAGTGTGTGTAAGCGTTTGTTTATTATCTTTATTAGTGCTGTTTATCTGTGTCCTGTTGATTTATATTTTTGTATTCTTTTCTACTCATTCTTTCTTTGTTTATCGTGTATGTTCATGGTTCTTATCTCTTCCTATTTTGTGTTTGTTGGAGGCACTTATAATTTCCTCTCTCTCCCTTCTCTCCTCTCCTCTCTCTCCACTCCTCTCTCCTCTCTCGTCTCTCCTTCTCTCTCTCTCTCTCTCTCTCTCTCTCTCTCCTCTCTCTCTCTCTCTCTCTCTCTCTCTCTCGTTCTCTCTCTCTCTCTCCCTCTCCTCTCCCTCTCCCTCTCCTCTCCCTTCTCCTCTCCCTCTCCCTCCCTCCCCCTCCCCCTCCCCCTCGCCCTCCCTCCTCTGAATCTTCTACGAATCTTCGTTTATATCTCTTTCTTTTTCCTCACTTCCCAAAGTTTATTCATGTTTTCTCTATAACATGGTCATCCCTTTGTGCATTTTTTTCGAGTGGGTGGGATGAATGCGAATACGGAGATAAGAAAAGATAAGAAAAGGAGGAAGAAAGAGATAGGAAAAAATAATAAAAAGGCGCAATTCAAAGTAGTTGCATCCCCCTAGTATTGATTGTAATAATAATTATGATGATAATTGTGGTGATGATGACAATGATAGTAATAATGAGGATTATAATGATGATGAATTACTACTACCAATTCTATTATACTATACTAATGATAATAATAGTAGTAATGATAATAATAATAATACACCTATTAGGCCTACTACTTTTACTACTATACTACTACTACTTCCACTACTACTACTACTACTACTACACTACTTATAATCATAATATTACTACTACAACTAATATTATTAACACACTGCTGTAACTACTACTACTACTACAACTACACTTGTTAGGCTTACAAACAATGTTAATGATAATAAGATGATAATAACGATAAGGATGATAACACAACGACGGTGGCCATCAGTAAAAAGGAAAAATTAAAGTTCCCGCTCGAGTTTAACTAGGGGTTGAGGAGCAGCTCGAGGTAGGGGGGGGGGGAGGGGGAGGGGAAGCAAAGAGGTTGAATGCAGGCTTGTTAACGTATGAAAAGGCTTATGAAGATCTATAACGGGCTTACAAGATGGTCCTTTGCAAATGCCTGGACTGCGCGAGGAATTCCTTGCATTATTGAATATTGAAATGAACCCGAAGTATATGTATTCGCACGCTTTATATGTCTGGGTTTCGGTGGGAGGTCAGAGACGCGCCGATATGACGCCAACATGACCACATTGCATTGAACTTGACCGCTTCATTTGTGCTTATCTCTCCCGATTTTGTGCTTCATAGCAGGGTTGTGGAGTCGGTACTCAAAACACCCGACTCCGACTGCTTGATTTCTTGTGTATCCGACTCCGACGCCTAAATATAACTTTTTGAAATGCATTTTATGACAATGGCAACACGACAGGCTACCTTTTAATCCAATGGCTGTGAGAAATCAGCTGTGGGTGGCGTTTGTTTACGTTTTGTTTTTCGTCGTTCTGCCGACAGATGATATGTTTTTCTCATTTTATCAGGTGGAAATAAATGGGATATAGCACCAAAGTCCGACTCCGACTAAACACCTCTGTTTGAAATAAGTATTTACACTTTCCTCTCCCTCTCTCCTCTCCTCCTCCTCCCTCCTCTCCTCCTCCTCCTCCTCCTCCTCCTCCTCCTCCTCCTCCTCCTCCTCCTCCCCCTCCTCCTCCTCCTCCCCCCCTCCTCCTCCCCTCCTCCCTCCTCCTCCTCCCCCTCCCCCTCTCCCTCCCCCCGCCCCCCTCCTCCCCTCCTCCCTCCTCCTACTACTACAAATACAACAACTATCTACTACTTCTACTACTACTACTACTGCTACTACTACTACTACAACTAATAATAATAATGATAATAATAATTTTACTACTACTACATCTATTAGACCTACTACTACTACTATACAACAACTACGACTACAACAAATAATGAATAATGACAAAGATGATGAAAACGCAGCACTTAGAATAGTAGGCATTGCGAGCAGGTTTGGTTAGATTGATGGAAACAGTGATAGCCTTTTCGTTATTTTAATGGGGTTGGTTGGGTAAAATAAAACAAAAATAATTTGGATATTCGGCCATTATTTAATTGATTGGTGAATGGGTAGATATAGGGGAGGGTTATTGTGCTTGTTTTTTTTATGTTCCCCTCTCCTGTTGTAATGTTCTCTTCTTTTCTCTGCTTTGCTCCCTCTCTCCCTGCCCCACGCCTCCTCTCTCTCTCTCTCTCTCTCTCTCTCTCTCTCTCTCTCTCTCTCTCTCTCTCTCTCCTTCTCTCTCTCTCTCTCTCTCTCTCTCTCTCTCTCTCTCTCTCTCTCTCTCTCTCTCCTCTCTCTCCGCAATCTCCTATTTCTTTCTCTTTCCTCTCCTTCTCTCGCCTCTTTCTCCTCTCTTCCTCTCGTCTCCCTTCCCCTCCTCTCACTCCCCCCTCTCGCGCCTACTTTCAACCCCTATCACCGCTCCCACTCCTTCCTCTCCCCCCACTTCCATTCCCCTTTCCTCTTCTTCCTCTTCCTCTTCCATCTCCTTCAGAAGCGGCTCCCGTCCCCCCCATAAATTCAGGCCCACTGAAGCATAACGCTTGTATATGGGCCATAAATAGCGAGAATTAGTTAGAGTGAGCAGCCGGCGGGAAGCAGCGCCTCCCCATCGCGTAATGGGGAGGGAGATACCTGTCGTGAGGGGGAGATGAGGTCCGAGGGGAGACGTTTCGGTGCTGAGGGGAGGCGTGGCTCCTCGCAGGTGAGGGGACTACGGAGGCTGTGAGGGGGACTGCCGTAGCACTGTTGATAGGAAAGGTTTTAAGGAATTTGGTTGTAAGGCTGCGGGGTTTTGTTGGCCGTGTCGGGTTTTATGGGTGATGAGGTGAAAGTATGAGGATGGGGGATGTGAGGGTAGATTTTTTTATGGTTGATGAGGTAAAAGTGTGAGGACTAGGGTTCTGAGGGCAAATTTTGTCCTTTTTTTTTGCTGAAGGATTGAGGGATGGCTTGCATTCGTACAGGAAGAACAGTAAGGTTTATAAAAAAGATAATGAAAAATGAGCAGAAGTGATGATGAGATCGTGAGGGAAAAAAAAAGACAAAAAAAAAAAAAAAATGGAAACGAAGACAACCAGGAAAGTAATCCAAAGAAGAAAGAAAACGCGGAAGGAGGGTGGGTGCGGTAGCTATTTTGAAAAACGGTTTCCAAAGAAGACTTAAATTGTGCATTAGAAGGCAGTTGGCGGTAATGAGGTAGTACAGAGTCGTAATGAGGTGGTAAAGTATGATGATGAGGTTATAATGGATGGTAATGAAGCTGTTAAACGGAAGGATGTCTGTAAAAGAGGCATGAGAGGGTGTGAGGCAACGTAAATATGGGGGATAAAGAGAGAAGAGAGGGGTGAGGAAGGAAGGGAGAGGAGCAGAGAGGGAGGAAAGGGAGGGAAGGAGAGAGATAGAGGGGGGGGGGAGAGGGAGAGAGGGGGGGGAGAGGGAGAGAGAGAAGGAGAAGGAGAGAGAAGAGAGGGATGAGTGAGGGAGAGGAGAGAGAGTGAGCAAGAGAGAGAGAAGGAAGGCAAAGAGAGCGGGAGGGAGGGGAAAGACGGATAGACAAACAGATAGAGACATGGCAGAAACAGAGAGTGTGTGTGAGAGAGAGGGAGGGGGAAGGAAAGGGGGATAACCGATAGACAACAAACAAAAATAGAGACACTGACAGAGAGAAAGAGAGAGAGAAAGAAAGAGAGAGAGGGAGAGAGAGAGAGAGAGAAGAAGAAGAAAGGAAAAAAGAGAAAGAAAGAAAGAGAGAGAGAGAGATACATGCTAGGGAAACTTACGAGGCAGTAAGAGTAGGTAATGAGGCAATAAAAGATGCTGGAAGTACGGAAAAAAAAGTTGATGCGGGAAAATCTACGGCGAAGAGTAGGGGGAAGAAGGAACAGGAAAGTGAAGAAAGAAACATTAGGTAAAGGGAAGAAATGGGATAGAAATGGAGAATAAGTAGTGAGAGAGGGAGGAGAGAGAGGTGGGGAGGGGGAAGGGAGGGCGAGAGAAGGAGAGAAATGGAAGAACGGGGGAAGAAAATGAGGAGAGAAAAAGAGATAAATTAAGTGAGAGAGAAAGAAAATAAAAACGAGAGAGTTGAATATAAAAACTTTAAGAAATATGTGTAACCATTTCCAAATGGTGTGAGTGAGCCCGAGAAAGTAAATATAGTTTAACACAAAAAAAGAAAAGAAAGAGAAGGCGCACACAACTGAAACAAAGAAAGGCAAAAAGAGTAAATTAAAAAAAGACAAAAGAGAGAAAGAGTAACAGAATAAAATTATTTTTTGCAAAAAAGTCATTACCAAAATGGCCGTTATCCCGCACCGCCGAGTGAGAAACTTGCTCATTGTCTGGTCGTTGTCATGGTGAGTCGTCGTTAGTCGTTATGGTGAGTCGTCGTTGGTCGTTATGGTGAGGTCGTCGATGGTCGTATGGTGAGTCGTCGTTATGGTGAGTCGTCGTTGGTCGTTATGGTGAGTCGTCGATGGTCGTTATGGTGAGTCGTCGTTAGTCTTTATGGTGAGTCGTCGTTGGTCGTAATGGTGAGTCGTCGTTGGTCGTTATGGTGAGTCGTCGTTAGTGTCGTTATGGTGAGTCGTCGGTTGGTCGTTGTTATGGTGAGTCGTCGGTGGTCGTTATGGTGAGTCGTCGTTGGTCGTTGTCGAGTCGTATCGTCGTCGTCATGGTGAGTCGTCGTAGGTCTTTCTCGGGCGAATCATAGTTGGTCGTCGTAGGTCGCTGACAAGGTGAGACGTTGATCGACAACTTGATGAATCATCGTCGTCGTCGTGTTGAGTCAGTCGTACTTGGTCGTCTTGGCTCGTCGTCGTGAAGTAAGTAATCCCAAGTGCCACCTGCATCCCGCCAGCGACCGTGTGTGGCTTGAAGTGTCTTTGAGGGGTCGTTGGGTCGTGGCAGCCCTTTGCGGAGAGGGGCTGGGGGCTTACTGTCCCCTTCTTTTCTCTCTCTTTTCTTCTTTATTTTGTCTTTTTCCCCTCATTTTGGGGGTCCGGGTTTAGTTTGTTTATGTGCTCTTCGTCTTTTTTCTTTCTATTTTTTTTCTTTTCCTTTTTTTTATTTATTTATTTACTTTCATTTTTATATTCTGGGGGTGGGGGTGGTTTTGAGGTTGTTTTTTTTTTCCTTATTTAGTCATTCTTTCAATTATTCGTGGACTCTCTTTTTTATTTCCTTTTTCAGTCATATCTTTTTAACCGTCTTTTTTTTCTTTCTTTCTTTCCTTCATATATTTTCTCTTCTAGTTCACCTTCTTCTTTTCCTTCTTATTCCTTGGTTCTCTGATCTCCCAGAAGCCAGGAAGTCCCCTCACTCTCAAAGAACATATAGCCGAAGTAAACACGTAAATCTGTTGTTATATTTGCAGAAGCTTCGCGCCTACCACTCCGCCAAGATTTTTTTTTTTTTTTATTTGTGTATTTGTTTTACTTTTTTTATTTGTTTGATTTTTTTACGGGGGTGGGGGTGGAGGCAGGGGCCGGGGGTGGAGTGAAGTAAAGTCCCTTTTTTTCTCAAGTTATGCTCTTGCACGATGTAAAGTTCTCGGTGAAAGATTCTCGATAAAAGATTGTGTTTTAGGATTTTGTTTGTTTGTTTGTTGCGCCTCTGCTGTTAGGTTTCGGTAAATATCTTGCTGTATCAACAGTCGGGAGTTATTATGGTGTAACTAAGAGCAAGGAGGAGAGAGGATAAGGGGTGTGTGTTAGGAGACAGACTAACAGACAAAGATAGAGACGGAGGGAAGAGAGGAGAGAGAGGGGGAGGTAGAGAGAGAGAGGGGGGGGTAGAGAGAGAGAGAGGGGGGGAGAGAGAGAGAGAGAGAGAGGGAGGGAGGAGAAGAGAGGGAGAGAGAGGGAGGAGAGAGAGAGGAGGAGAGGAGAGAGAGAGAGATAAAAGGGAGAGACACACAGAGACAGAGACAGATGTAAAGAGAGAGAGGGGGGAGGGTAGACAGACGGACAGACATACAAACAGACAGGCGGTAGAAACGCAGAAAAAAGCATTCCGTAATAACGTACGACTTTTCGACCTATAAAGTTCCAGCATTGGCCTTTTATGACATTTCAGCCCCAGGTAAGTAATGTATAGGGATAAAGTCCGGTCTCCACTTCACTTTTTTCTGGCAATAGTTGTTATCATAAAGATCATCTCCATTATCTCGCAAAGCAAGAAACGTAGTAGCAGCATTAATAGTAATAAAAATAGTTGTAGCACATGTTGCAATTGTACTAATTTTAGCAGTAGTTGCAGTAGCATTATCAACAGTCATACCTTTAGTAGTAGCAACAGTATTGCCAGTATCACTAACAACAGTACTATCAGTAATAACAGTATATAATGAAGATAGTGTTCGGTGCGATAGATGTAGAAACAAGGTATGGAAGAGAATGGACATCTTTAAAGGTCTGTTTAACCGGTTTCGATTATAGCTTCATTAGAAATACATAGATATAGACGAAGCCGGTCAGATACACCGCTGGCGATGTGAAGATATTCGTTCTCATTCATATCTTTGAGTCATTCATGTCACAGGAATTGTAAAGTTAGTAGCGACACATATTCGTAGTATTAATGGTAGCTTTAGTTGTAGATCGGTTAATAGGAATAATAAATAGGAATAATAAACAGAAATAGATGTAATAATAGATAATAATAACACCAGTAAAAGAACCTGCTCTTTGTTTTTTTTATAATGCCTCAGCCACAAAGATCTCAGGATTAGACTTAACGTACAAGCTGCAGCGACGCCCAATCCGCAGGTGAGATTGGTCGTCGCCCAGTCCGTTTTCGCAGCCGTTCGCGGAGGGGCTGACGTCATCCGGTGCGTAGTCGGAGCGGCGATGACTTTTTCATGACTTCAGGGGCGGGTCTCAAACAAATGGCGTCGGTAAACAAACAGCTGCGGTAAATGGGGAGAGGAAAGGAGGATTGTTTTTCTCTTTTTATTATTATTGTTATTTTCTCTTTTTTATGTGATAGTGGTAGCGTTCTGGTTGTTGTTGCGGTTATGATCATTATCGTTATTATCGTCGCTATCATTATTGTCATTATCTTCACTGTAATGACTCTTCATTATTAACACCATCATCATTATCATAGCCATCATCATTACTGTTATCAAATCATCACCATCCGATCTTAATTTCACCACCATCATCATTTTCATAATTACCACATCCATGGCCATTATTGACACACACACATCATCAAACACCATTGACAGTAGCAGAGGTAAGAAAACACACACCACACACAGATAAATGACACACATACCACCACAGACCACAACAATCAACACCACCCCACACCCACCACACACACTCACTACACACACACACACACACACACACACAAAACACACACATTACACACATTCACGACACACCACATTCAACACCAGACAAGTACGACAAACCCATAAAAAAAGACCAGACGGAGGCAACCCAGTCCGTCCTCATATTATATCTAAAAGTGCATGATCTGGTTCACCGCCACACATCGCCCACAATGGCCTCGGCTCATCCGTCCCCTCATCCCTCTCTCCCTCGTATCGCCCCTGGCCTCTCTCTTTCCCTCTCCCCTCTCCCATTCTTCTCTCTTCACTCCTCACCCATCTCCCCTCTCCCCTCCATCATCCCACTCTTCCCTCCTCTCCCCGTCGCCTCCCTCACCTGTCTCAGCCCTCTCTCTCACTCTCATCCTCCCCTCCTCTCTACCCTCTCTCCTCTCCTCTCCCCTCCCCTGCCCGCCGCTCACCTCCAGCCGAAATTTTCCACCCGATTTAACCACTTTACGTAATGTTATCACTTTTTTTTAATTCCTAGAACATGTGGATGAGGGAGAGGGGAGAGGAGGGGGAAAGGAAGTGGGGGGGCGGGGGATAATGGGCGGGGAAGGAAAAGAAGGATTAAAAATTGTGTCGAGAAAAAAAAGAAAAAAAAACACGAAGGATAGAAGGAGGAAGAGAGTGGATATATCTTCCGTTTCACATCGTTCTCAAAAAAAAAAAAAAAAGAAAAGAAATAGAAAAAAAAAAAAAAAAAAAAGGGGTCCCGGATCGTCGCCAAACAGCTGTTCCAGCAACGACGCTCTTGCCATCCCTCCTCTTCCCCTCTTTCCCCTCCTCCTTCCCCTTCTCCCTACTTCCCCCCCCCTACCTTTCTCCCTCCCTCCATCCTCCGATTCTCCCACTTCCCACCCCTACCCCCTCCCTACCCCCTCCTTCCTCCCTCCCTACCCGCCTCAAACCGCCCCCTTTATCCTCCGTCCCCACCCTCCCCTCTCCCGCCCTCCCCTCTCCCACCCTCCCTCTCCCCTCCCCGCCATTTAGTAGGCAGATGTCCACGACCAGGATTTAGTGTCGCTTTGTGATACGACGTCACGCATTCGGACGATGTCGTTAAATTGTTATTGTGTTTACATCGCCCGCGTCCGAATCCGTTGGCGAGATGTATGGCGCGGGGGGATGTTTCTGTCTTGCGAGGGGAGGGCCGGGAGGAGGAGGAGGGGGAAGGGGAGGGGAAAGAAGGAGGGGAAAGTAGGGGAGAGTGGGAAGGGGAGGGGAGAGAGGAAGGGTGGGAGGCGAAAGATGAAGGGAGAGTAGGAAGGAAGGGGAGGAGAGAGAGAGGAAGAGGAAAGAAAAAGTGAGAAGGGGGGAGGAAGGAGGGGAGAAGGGGGAGATAGAAAAAAGGGGAAGGAGGGGAAAGAAAAGGAGAAGTCGGAAAGGGGGTGTAGAGAGAAGAAGGTAAAGAAAAGTGGAGAGAGAAAAAGGAAAAGAAAAGGAAGTGTGGGGAAAGGAAAAGGAAGGGCATAGAAAAAGAAGGATAAGGGGAATGGAAAGGGAAAGAAGAGAATTGGACGGAGGATAGAGGAGGGGAAGGGAAAGAACAGAGGGAGATAAATAGATAAAGAGAGAAGGAAGGAAAGGGAGAAAAGGGAGATGACAGAAGAGAATATGAGGGAAGAGGATAAGTGAGGGGAAATAAGAGAAGAAAATAGGAGGGGAGGGGGATAAGCGAGGGGAAATGAGAGAAGAGAATTAGAAGAGAAAGGGGAAAACGAGAGATGAATAATGAAAGGGGGAAGGCAAGGAGGGGAGGGTTGGGGGGGACGACATATGGATCAATTTGTTTTCTATTATCTATCTATCTGTTCCTAATTCCATATATCGGGGTTTATGGTGAGAAAGAAGGGGGGCGGCATGGTAGGGAATGGTGCGGATGATGGTGGTAATGGTGTTGATGATACGATAAGACTGATAATGCTCGTGTCAGTTGTAAGATGGAATTGGCCGCCCCCCCCCCCCCTTTTTTTTCTTTTTTTTTTTTTTGTCTCGATCTCGCCTCTCTCCCTTCTCCCCACACTTAACGGTGTTAATGGTGATGATATGATAAACAGTAATGATAGTGTTATTGATATTACCATTATTATATTATTATTATTTATTATTATTATTATTAAATTATTATTATTATGTTATTATTATATAGATAGGAGGAATATGATTTAGCAAAAATAATTGATTATCAATAAATCATCATCATCATTCATCATCATCATCAATCCGTCATCGTCAATCATCATCGTCGTCTCCTCCTCCTCCTCCTCCTCCTCCTCCTCATCATCATCATCATCATCATCATCATCATCATTCATCACATCCACCACCATCACCATCATTATCACCCCTTCCTTACCCATTCTTTTCATTATCCTTATTTTTCTTATCGGTGTTTCCCACCTCCCCCGTTCCGCTTTTTCTTTTAGCTTCGTGTTGCACGGGTGAATTGAGCCATGTCGATCTATGTTGCACTGAAGGAAAAAAAAAAGTCGTTTTCTATTTTTACTTCGCTTTTCCGGGTTATGTTGCGCTTCTCTTTTCTTTGTTTTTTCTTTCGTTTTCTTGCATACGTGTTTTGTTTTTCTTTTTTCTGTTGTTTAATTTTTTCGCTTTCTTCGTCTTTATTGTTGGTTTTCTTTTTTGGGGTATGTTCTTTCTTTCTCACTCGCTCTCTTCTTCCGACGCTCTCTCTCTCTCTCTCTCTCTCTCTCTCTCTCTCTCTCTCTCTCTCTCTCTCTCTCTCTCTCTCTCTCTCTCTCCTCTCTCTCTCTCTCTCTCTCTCTCTCTCTCTCTCTCTCTCTCTCTCTCTCTCTCTCTCTTCTCTCTCTCTCTCTCTCTCTCATCTCTCATCTATCTATTCTACTTCATCTATCTGTGTATCTATGTCCACATTTGTCCGTCTATCCACCCACCCACCAAGTTGGACCCGAATAAATAGATAAAAAAATAATAATAATAAAAATAAAATAAAAATCCCCGGTAACCGAGTCGGGGCCGGCCCCCCCCCCGACTCGCCCTCCCGACCCGAGGCGGCACCCGTAATGGCTAATAATGGCCGAATTCCCCGCTGTCTCGCTCCTTTAATGAGTCCGGCCCAATACCTCCGCGACGGCGAACAGGAGATTGAACTACAAAGAAGACATAGCAGATATATTAAAGGCAAATTGAGGGTAAATAACAAGGAGGAGTGGTTACCTCGTCGGCGGGCCTGTAATCTTGCGGCTGCCGTGGGCGTACAATGAGGCGGTGGGTGTCGGTAGCTCTGTTTGCACGGGGTCTTTCTTTTTTTCTTTCTTGTTCTTGTTCTTGGTCTTGTAGAATTTGTTATTTTTCTCCTTCTTGATCTTTTTGTTATTTTTCTTCTTCCTCTTCCTCTTCTTCGTTTTCTCCTTTTTTTTCTTTTCTTCTTCTTCCACCCCCCCCTCACCCCATCCTCCTCCAAGATCTCCCCCTCCTCGTCTTCTTCTTCTTCTTCTTCTTTTATTTTAGCTCTTGGTAGCTTTGGTCCTTTTGTGTGAAATTCGATGTACTTTGTTGTCCTTTTTTGTGCATGCACTAAGACCGCTTTGATTTATGAATGGTTGAGTATGTTGATGTTGTTTTCCGGGGTTGTTGTTCTTTCATGATTAGTTTCTTTGTTCTGCTGTTAATTCTGGCCTCGGGTGGGGGTGGGGGGGTGAGGGCCTTTGTCTCAGTGCCGTGGCGTGTGTACCATTATTACTGTGACGTAGCGTGTGAGGCCGCGACGCATCTGTTGCTGTTGCTGCTGTTGCATTTCCTTGCGGCGGCACTCACATCCTCTCTTTTTTGGCACCGGCGGTTTAAGTGGAGCTGTCATCACACCCTCTCGTGGCAAATGGCGTGGCGGCGGCGGGCGGCGTGCACATGGCGGGGCCGCGTCGGGAGGGCATTCTTCGCGTGACGGTCGCTTTCCGGCCTCGTAATCGCGCCGCCCTCGCTGGTCTCCATTCTCGTGGGCGGTGACGGGCGCGCGGGTTGTCCGAGGGCGAAGTGGCGAGGAAGTGGGACGTCGCGGGGGATTGGCGGCGCTCCTCAAGACGGGGCGGGCGGGTGGCGGCGTGCGCTGCCGGCCGCCCTTTGATGCTCGCGAGGGAGGAAGGGACGCAGCTGCTGTAGGAGGACCTGGGGCGGGTGGGGGGGGGGGGGGGATGGGCGTGTGACTGATGGCGGAGGCTTCTTGCTCTCTCTTTTCCCTCTTTCTGTTTTCTCGCGCGCCGCTTTTGTCTTTTGGCCCGGATGGCGCTTGTAATCCCTCGCCCTCTCTCTTTGTGTGTGTGTGTGTGTGTGTTATACATATAATATATATATATATATATATATATATATATATATATATATATATATATATATAATATATTTATATATATGTATATATGTATATATGTATGTATATATATATATATATATATATATAATATATATATATATATATATATGTATAAATTATACACATATACATACATATACATATACATATACATACACATACATATTCATATACATATAATATATATATATATATATACTATATATATATAATATATATATATACATATACATAATATATATATATATATATATATATATACATATATATATTATATTATGTGTGTTGTGTGTGTGTGGTGTGTGTGTGTGTGTGTGTGTGTGTGTGTGTGTGTGTGTGTGTGTGTGGTGTACACACACGCTTGCATAGCCCATCCTCCCTCCACTCTTTCCTCCCCCTCTTCTCTCCCCTCCCCCTCCATATCTCCCTCGTCCATACCCTCCCTCCCTCCCTCGGTATCACCCCCCCCCTCGCCCCAACCAGGGCCCCTAACACACAGCAGGCACAGCAGATTCCACGGTCCCTCAACTTGCATGAGCAGCTCCCCTCCTGCTAAAGGGAACATACATTAAGCTAAACCCCGAGCATAGCGCCCTCCTCACCCCCCCCCCACACACACACACAGGCACACACACACACACGCACATACACACACACCACTATTCACTTGACACAGTCCATAAACATTACCGCAAACATGAGTGCTTAAACCCCAAGGAAAGGGGTGCATGGCCCGTCCCTCCGCTGGCCACGCTGCATGGGGAGACGAGGGGAGGGAAGGGGGAGGAAGAGGGCGAGGAAGGGGAGACGAGGGGAGGGAAGGGGGAGACGAGGGAGGGAAGGAGAGAAGGGAGGAGGGAGTATGTTAGGGAGGAGGAAGAGGGGAGGAAGGGGGAGGACGAGGGGAGGGAAGGGGAGAAGTATGTTAGGGAGGAAAAAAGAGGGGGAGGAAGAAGGAGAAAGAGGGGAAGGAAAGAGGAGGAAGAAGGAGGAAGAGGGTGGGGAAGGAGGAGGGAGAGGGGGAGGAAGAAGGAGAAAGAGGGGGGGAAGGAGGAGGAAGAGGGCGAGGAAGGAAAATGAGGGGGAGGAAGAAGAAGGAAGAGAGCGGGGAATAAGGCAAAAGAGGGGGAGGAAGAGGACGGGGAAGAAGAAGGAAGAGAGCGGGAAGAAGGAGGAAGAGAGCGGGAAAGGAGGAAGAGGGGGAAAGGAGAGGGAAGGCGAAGGAAAGAAGGAAATACTGCAGAGAGAAGAAGAAGGGAAGAAAGAAGGGGAAACATCAAGGACAAAGATGGAGGAAAGGATGAGAGAAAGAGAGAAAAGTGCATTATGGAGAAGAAAGAGGGAAGGAAAGAGGAAACACATGAGTGAGAAAGAAGGAAGAAAAGAAAAAGGAAATGCATGAGGGGGAAGGCCGAGGGCGAGGAAGAGGAACGAAAGAAACTCATGAAAGAGAACGAGGAAGGGAGGGGGGGGGGAAAGGAAGCGTGGCAGGGAAAAGGTGGGGAGGGAGGAGGAGGGAGGGGGGAGGAAGCATGACAGGGGAATAGAGGTGGGGAGGGAGGGGGAAGGAAGTGTGGCAGGGAAGGAGGTGGGGAGGGAGGAAAGAGGGAGGGGGAGGAAGCATGGCTGGGGAATAGAAGTGGGGTAGGGGGAATGAGGGGGTGAAGGAAGCGTGGCAGGGGATAAGAGGGGGGGAGGAAACATTGCAGGGGAATAGAAGTGGGCGAGGGAGGAGAGGGAGGGGGGGAGGAAGCGTTGGCAGGGGAAAGAGGTGGGGAAGAGGAGGAGGGATGACAGGGGAATAGAAGTGGGGGGGGAGGGGGAATGAGGGGGGAAGCAGCGTGGCAGGGGAAAGAGGGGGGGGGAGGAAGCATGGCAGGGGAATAGAAGTGGGAAGGGGGGGGAAAGGAGGGGGGAAGAAAAGCATGGCAGGGGAATAGAAGTGGGGAGGGAGGAGGAGGGAGGGGGCTATGGCAGCGGGGAATAGAAGTAGGGAGAGGGGAGGACAAGGAAGCATGGCAGGGGAATAGAAGTGGGGAGGGAGGGGGAGGAAGCATGGCAAGGGAATAGAAGTGGGAGGGAGGGGGAAGGAAGCATGTCAGGGGAATAGGAGTGGGAGGGAGGAGGAGGGATGGTGGGAGGAAGCATGGCAGGGGAATAGAAGTGAGGAGGGAGGGGGGAAGGAAGCATGGCAGGGGGAATAGAAGTGGGGAGGGAGGAGAAGGGAGGGGGGGGAAGCAGCATGGCAGGGAATAGAAGTGGGGAGTGGGAGGGAGGAAGGAGGGGGGAAGGAAGCATGGCAGGGAATAGAAAGTGAGGAGGAGGAGGGGGAGGGGGGGAGGGAAGCACAGATGGAAGCCCACGACCCTTAAGCAGCACAGCCTGCAGGATCACGGCGTCCGCAGCAACAGGACGCGCGTGCAAGTGCTACTTCTGTTAAGATCGTTGATTCTGCAAATACTGCAGTTGCAACCGTTGCCACTCCTGCTGCTGTAGCGATCAACGTGCCTTTATCATGACGGAGAGAGGCGAATATGGCCAGCTACTTCAGCACGAATTGAAACTGTCGGCTTTTATTACTTCTATTTTGCATTCGCTATTGCTATTATTGCAATCCACGCTGCTACAGTTGCAATAAGACTACGATTCCCGCGCGCACTTTGGCTACTTGTTGTTTTTGCTACCTTCATGCAGGAGAGGAATGATAAATGGTATTTAGATAACCTTTAGCCGCCTTTTGTAACTGTACTCCCGCGCGTAATACCCGGCAGATGGTATTGTTATCGTGTTATTGTTACCATGATAATAATGGTAATGGTAATGGCAGTGCGGAGGATAATGTTGATGATAGAAGTATAGATAGTGGCGCTATGGTTGAGAATGGTGGGGAGGATTGCAATGCGGGTGAAGATGATGGTGTTGATGGGAGTAAAATGGGCGATAGAAATTAGAGTTTGACTTTGACTTTGACACGTTTATTGAGACAAAAGTAAAATTACATCTCAAAAGGATGAGGTAACTTAGGTTATCCTCACCCTTACTTAACAAGTCCCTGTGCGGGCTCACAATTCATATACAAAGCTTAGGTATAATAATATTTAAAAATAAATACAACACTTGAATTATAAAGAATTACAAGCATTACAAGAATTCAGTGTCATTGGCTTACATATCGGTAATGTTAGAGAGGCGATGTTGATGATAATGATGATTATATGAATGATAGTATTAATGATATATTAATGATAGTAATGATGATAGCGAGGAGAGTCATGGGTATTATAACAGGAAGAAGACTAATCACGATAAAGAAGAGGAGGAGGAGGATAAAAAAAATGACAGTAAATAATTATGATATGAATGATAATGATGGTGGCAATAACGATAAAGAAGAGAAGGAGGAGATAAAAAGAAAATGATAGTAAATAATTCTAATATGAATTATAATGGTGGTAGCAATAAAAGATAAAGGATTGCCAATAATTAAAAAAGATAGATGTGAATTTAACACTGATGATAATAACATGTAACTGCAATCGTCCTATGATAACGATACTAACATCAGTAACACCAACGGGAGTAATTTCATACTAATAAAAGAAACATAAGACCCAAGAGTGATAATCCCTCTTCGGCGGTGATGTGAACGATAAGAAAAACACTCGCGAAATACGAGTGGGATGAGGGCGAAGCTTATGATAATGATATTATCATTGCAATCGTGCTTCTGCAACAAACCCCTCCCTCCCTTCCCGCTACTCCGCCGCCTTGTCCTCCTCCTCTCTCTACCCTCTCTTCATTCCCCTTCCCTCCACCCTCTCCTCTCCCCACTCTCTTCCTCCTCTCATCGCCTCCCCTCCCTCTCCTCCTCCCATCCCCTGTCCTCTCCCTCTCCCTTCTCCTCCTTACCCTCTCCCTTTCCCACTCCCCATCCCTCTCCCCTCCCCTCTCCCCCTCCCCCTCCCCCCTTTCCCTTCCGCCCTGTCCTCTCCTCCATACCCTCTCCCCCCCCTCCTTATCCTCTCCCCTCCTTCCCCCATCCCTTTCCCTTCCGCCTGTCCTCCTCCTCCTCCTCCTCCCTCCTTACCTCTCCCCCTCCCCCTCCCCCCTCCCCCCTCCCTCTCCCCCTCCCCCCCCCCCTTCCCCTCCCCACCACCACTCATTCATTTTTAAGCATACATTAGCCAGACCACGAATAGATACATTTTTTTCCCCTTTCTTTTCTTTTCTCTCCCGCTTGTCTCATCAAAATGTGTAATTACGGCGAATACTTTGTGTAGAGGCCATGGTATTATTGCACCTTTCCCGTTGCAATGGTTACTTGCACGCTCTCTTGCAAGTAGTTGATGTCCCGAGCAATAATGGCAGCAACGGTGTTAATAGTCCGGAAATAGGTAGGTGGTAATAGTATGAATATAATAATAGATATATAAAGAAGAGTTTTAATAAGTTTTCATCATGGTAATATTATACATTTAACGGGAAAAGAACACATGACATCAACAAGACAAACAGCGAGAACAAAAACACTCACTAAGAAAACAAAAAAACAAGAAACAAACAAGCTGTAATGATATGTTAATAACAACAGCCTCATTGTCACGAAATTCGCATCAATAACCCACAGAAATAACAAGCCTTTTGCCACGAGACGGGTACAACCTCGGCATATATTTCTAATCCCACCTTTATATATGGCCGATAAACACTATGATTATTATCAGCGTATGTCATAGTCCCCCCCCCCTTACTCACTCATTCCCCCTCCCTCTCCCCCCTCCCCCCTAGCCCCAAGGTATGTGTAAATAATGTGTGATTTAAATCTATGTCAAGATTGCCAGCGGAGTGACCCCTTGTTCAAGATTTTTTTTTCGTGTTTGTGTGTGTTTTTTTGTGTGTTTACTTTTTCTGTTGTTTTGTTTTTGTTTCGGGATTTTGTTGAGTTATTCTGTTTGTTTTGTTTTTTGGTTTCTTGCCGTTTGTTTTTTCTTATTTCTTGTTTTTTCATTGATGTTTTGCTGTTTTGTTTGATTTTATTTTGACTTTTTTTGGCCTTTGCGTTATTCTGTTTTTATTTTTTTATGTTTTTCTTTATCCTCTATTGGGATATTGTTTGTTTTTGTATTGTGGTTATTGCCTTTTATTCTTATCCTTTTATTGTCGATTCAGCTTTCTTTCTCTCTCTCTCTCTCTCTCTCTCTCTCTCTCTCTCTCTCTCTCTCTCTCTCTCTCTCTCTCTCTCTCTCTCTCTCTCTCTACTCATTTCTCTCTCTCTCTATCTCTCTATCTATCTCATTTATTTATTTATTTATTATTTTATTTTATTTTTTTGCCTCGCGACTGTTTTATACGTAATCCTTGCTTGCTAATATCTATGTATTTATCGAGCTCGCTAAATGTTTAATTTAAAAATCCGTTTTATTGCTAGATTACCATTATTACTATTGTCAGTACGTTATTTTTTCTT
>NW_020869659.1:54467-59467 GCF_003789085.1 Penaeus vannamei | reverse complement strand
ATGACGATATAGATAAAGATGTTATAGATAGTGATGATAATGATAACAATAAGTTAAGATAATCATAACAAATATGATACTATGACCATAACAACAATGATAACAGATGCCATAAAGCTAATACCACCCATACCACAAATGGGACCAACCCTTAACCAGCCTTTTCAAACGCGACGGCAGGGGATTCTCGACCTTACGCCTCGCACACGCTGTCCTTCCCCCCCTCCCCTTCCCCCCTTCCCCCCCCCAACACACACTTTAAGGCCGGACACATTAGTTTAAATTCTTTGGCCAAGAGATCATTGCGCTCGACACGTAAAAGTTGGGAGTTCGGGCCACGTTCAGCACGGCCGGGAGTGCGGTTCCATGGGAGGGATGGGGGGTGATGATGTTTAGGATGGTGGTGGTGGTAGTAGATAGTAGTAGGAGTAGTAGTAATAGTAATAGTAGTATAGTAGTAGTAGCAGTAGAAGTAGTAGTAGTAGTAGTAGTAGCAAGTAATAGTAGTAGTAGTAGCAGTTAGTAGTAGTAGTAGTAGTAGTAGAATGACCGTAGTAGTAGTAGCAGTAGTAGTAGTAGGTGGTAGTAGTAGAAGTGATAGTAGTAGTAGCAGTAGCAGTGGTAGTATTAGTAGTAGTAGTAGTGGTGGTAGTAGTAGTAGTAGTAGTAGTAGTAGTAGTAGTAGTAGTAGTAGTAGTAGTAGTAGTAGTAGTAGTAATAGTATTTGTTAAGTAGTAGTAATAGTAGCAGTAGTAGTTGTTGCTGCTGTTGCAGTGTTGGTAGAAAGAGCAACAACAATGAAAACAGTGACATTGTATTAATAGTGCTGAAAACATCAGAGTAGATAAGAGCATTTTCAGTAAGAGTAGACATTTTTTGCCTTTCAAGAATCCACCTCGTCCGATCCATCTTGCTCTGGGGGAAAGAAAGTTCTAGAATCACATGCAATGTTTTTACGCGTTCGGCACCTTCACCCTTTAATGCTTTTGTTGACCTTTTTGCTTGCCTCGCTCTTTCTCTGCTATTCATCTTTAATATCTTTCTCTTTCTAAATCAGGATCAGTGCTCCCTGTCTCTTCTTCTTCTATTTCTTCTTCCTCTTCTTCTTCCCCTCTTTCTTCTTCCTTCTTTCCTTTTGCTCCCTTTCTTTCCTTTCTCTTCCTCCTTTTCTCCTTTTCCCATTATCATCCCCCTCTCTCTCTTCTGTCTTTCTCTTCCTCCTCCCTCCTCTCCCTCTCCCTTCTCTCTCTCTCTCTTCCCTCTTCTATCTTTTACTCTTATCTACTTATCTGCTTCCCTCTTTCTCCAGTCTTTTCCAAAATTGTCCTCGCGATCCGAAAATGATCATGTAAACTAACGCAGCGAGAAAGAGCGTTAGAAATGAACCAGGCGCAGCTTAGCGTTGACTCTTTCATGCGGGGTAAAGCAAGTTTTTTTTTGTTCTTTTTTTTTTTCTTCTTTTTCCTTCTCTCTCTCTCTCTCTCTCTCTTCTCTCTCTTCTCTCTCTCTCTCTCTCTCTCTCTCTCTCTCTCTCTCTCTCTCTCTCTCTCTCTCTCTCTCTCTCTCTCTCTCTCTCTCTCTCTCTCTCTCCTCTCTTCTCTCTCTCTCTCTCTCTCTCTCTCTCTCTCTCCTCTCTCTCTCTCTCTCTTCTCTCTCTTCTCTCTCTCTCTTCTCTTCTCTCTCTTTCTCTCTCTTTCTCTCTCTCTTCTCTCTCTCTCTCTCTCTCTCTCTCTCTCTCTCTCTCTCTCTCTCTCTCTCCTCTCTCTCTCTCTCTCTCTCTCTCTCTCTCTCTCTCTCTCTCTCTCTTCTCTCTCTCTCTCTCTCTCTCTCTCTCTCTCTCTCTCTCTCTCTCTTCTCTCTCTCTCTCTCTCTCTCTCTCTCTCTCTCTCTCTCTTTCTCTCTCTCTCTCTCTCTTGCAAAGCTCGACTCATTTGTCATTTTATTTATTTAATATGTTAGGATGTTCCAGATTCTATCTTGGGTGAAGTTTTTTATTTTTTTATGATTTTCATGTTGTGAAGTGTTTCTCAGAACCTTGCATGTGATGTTTTCTTCTTTTTTATTTGTTCTACTATTTGTCTTAGGACCGTGTGTGTAATGTTGTTTTTCTTCTTTTTATTTCTTTTTTTCCATTTTTCTACCTTTTGTCTTAGAACCGTGCATGTAGTGTTGATTTTTCTTCTTTTTATTTTTTCCGTTTTTCTACCTTTTGTCTTCAGAACCGTGCATGTTATGTTTTTTCTTCTCTTTCTTTCTTTCTTTTTTCGTTTTTTCTACTTTCTACTTTTTGTCTTAGAACCGTGCATGTAATGATGTTTTTACTTCTTTTTCTTTCTTCCTTTTTTCCATGTTTCTACTTTTTGTCCTAGAACCGTGCATGTTTTTTTTTTACGAACACTTCTCGAACATTCACTCCATTTACATACCTACGCCCATTGGCATCCTTCTGACTTTATATATTCATTGTTATGCGAAAAACCGCGGCCAATATTGCAAATCCTATTTCCAAATCGACATTTCACTTTGCAATATCGTGTGCAACTCCAACTTCAAGTAAGACCTTCGAGGAGGAGGAGGAGGGAGGGGGAGGGGAAGGGGAAGAAGGGAGGAGGAAGGAGGAAGGGAGGGAGGGGGATGAAGAGGAAGGGAGGAGGAAGGGGAAGGAGGAGGAGGAGGTGGGAGGGAGGAAAGAGGAGAGGAGAGAGGAGGAGGGGGAGAGGAGTAGGAGGAAGAGCTCAGAGGAGGAACTTCCCCGATTCTTCCTCTTAAATATGTAGTGCTTTTGATTGATTGATTGATTGGCCGTGATTGAGGGCCTTCTGTGCGTGGGTTGGTGTGGGCTGTGTGTGTGTTCGTATGCGTGTGTGTGTATGTGTATGTGTATGGTAGGTGTGTGTGTGTGTGTGTGTGTGTGTGTGGTGTGTGTGTGTGTGCGTGTGTGTGTGTGTGTGTGTGTGTGTGTGTGTGTGTGTGTGTGTGTGTGCGTGTGTGCCGTGCGTGCGTGCGTGCGTGCGCGTGCGTGCGCGTACGTGCAGGAGTACTTTGGTATCATAATTGGCTTTTAAGAGTGCGCAAGAGACGGTCAACTGGAATTAGTATTTTTAGCGAAACGCGCCAAGCGATTCGATAAAAAAATGAAAAAGAGAGAGAGAAAAAAAGCTGAATTCGAAATTGCCATCGATTCAATCCTCGCGCTGAAATATGAAAAAGAAGAAAAAGACAGACAGAAAGAGCAGAAGTTAATAGGATCTGGATAAAAGAAGAAAGAAAAAAAATGTTTATATATTTATATCGAGAAGCAGTTTCAGATATTTTTATTTTGTGCGTGTAGGAAGAACGCCAACCGTATTAATTTAAAGTGTAAATCGCTTCTCTTTTCTCAGATTTAAAAAGATATATTTTTCTTCTCTTTTCGGTGGTAAACGTTTTTTCTGATTCTGATTCGAGGTCGAGTGTGTGAATTTAACGAGGAGAATTTACTTTATTATTATTATTGTTGTTATCACAATTGCTATTATTATTATTGTTATTATTTTTATTATTATTATTATTATTATTATTATTGTTATTATTATTGCTATTATTGTTATTTTTATTATTATCATTATCATTATTAATATTATTATTGTTAAAGATAGGAGCGAGGATTCGATTCTACCCATGATTATATAGTGATGATGACTCTGATGATGCTAATCAAAATATTAATAGTAATTATGTTATCACAATAGATTATATTTATACCAATCACATCTAAACTCGTGCAGACCCTTCACACCCCCCCAAAAAAAAGTAAAAAAAAAAGATAATAAATAGATAAATGAATAAATGAAAACAACCCAGACATCAAGCAATAAAAAAAGAAAGAAAGAATGATAATAATAAATAATGATATAAGATGATTTAAAGAAAATAAAACTCAAACAACACCCCCCCTCCAAAAAAGGCGAAAAAAAGACAAAAAACAAAGACAATTTACCTATATAACAACACCAACACCCCCCTTCCCCCACCCACACCACCCAAAAAAAGATGATAATAACAAAAATCAAAGAAAAGAGAGTATATGAAGCCCCCCCCCCAAAAAAAAAAAAATAATAATGATAATAGCAACAATAACAATAATGAAATGATGAATAATGATAATGAAATAAAATAATAATGAAATGATGATAATGATAATGAAATGATAATAATGATAATGAAATGATAATAATGATGATGAAATGATAATAATAATGATGATAATAATAATAATGAAATGACAATAGACAATAATAATAATAATAATGATAAAAACGAAAGCAAAACTCAAAACTCGAGACCCGGCGGCCGCGGACAGCCCGAGTCAGTCCACCTCTTTACAAGCTCAACAAGTGTACTCCTCTCGTTTACTTCTGAGTTACGTGTGATTGGGGACATCCTTCCTTAGCTGGGGGTCACTTATCAGAATAAAAGGGCGGGTCGGCATGGGCGTCTCTGGGGGAGGGGGGTGGAGGGGGAGGGGGAGAGGGTGGAGAGAGAGAGGGTCGTTCTGATTGGCATCGGGGTTGGTTTGGGGGAAGGGGTATGTGGCGGGGGGGGGGGTTTTTTTGTTTGTTTTGTGTTTGTTTTGTATTGGTTAGAAAGGCTGTTTGTTTGGAAAGGTGTGGAGGATCTTGTATTATTTGTTTGTTTGTTATTTGGTAAAGTGTGGAGATTTTTTTGTTTGTTTATATCCTTGTAATAAGGTATGTGGCTAAGATTTTTCTTATTTATTGATTTATTTATCTATTTACTTGTTATTTGGTAAGTGGTGATCTTTTTTCCGTCGTATGTTAATTCATTTATTTGTTGTAAGGTAAGTGGCGGAAAACCTGATACCCTTTTCTAAGATTTACCTCTGGGATTGTGTCCTGTCTCATATCTTGCATTTTTCAATTGCTCAAATGGATCTTGAGGTTTGACTTCCCTCTCCATACCATCCTCCTCGCCAGGGAAGAAGAAAATGTTTAAACAAC
>NW_020869659.1:41967-46967 GCF_003789085.1 Penaeus vannamei | reverse complement strand
GGGCTAGCACCGGATGCGGACCCTTAAGCCCGCTCTCAATAGAGGCGAGTGTTTTGGGGAATCCTATTACGGGAATGAGGCTTATTGACTTCTCCGACTGATAAGATTTCTGTTTGATATTTCTTTTACCGTCCGAGTCCGGGCCATTAGCGATGACGGCGCTGAATAGACGTGTCAGGCGGGGGTCATCGCGACACTGAACCGGCCTGGCTCGGGACCGGGGATTTTCCTCTCCCTTCGAGGCCCTGGGACTTCGGGGAAATAGGGGAGGGGGGGGGAGAGGGGAGGAGGGGTGGGGAGGAAAAAGAGGCGGGGGGAAGGGAGGGAGATGAAGGGCGGAGGAGGGAGGAGGAGGAGGAGGAGGAGGAGGAGAGGAGAGGAGGAGTGCAGGGAAATACGGGGGGGGAGGGAGAGAGGAGGAGGTGGGGGAGTGAGGAGGAGAGTGCAGGGAAACGGAAAAATAGATGGAGGGGGAGAGAGAGAAAGTGATGGAGCGGGAGGGTGTGGAAAAGGAAGGAGACCGAGGGAGGAAGAAGAGATGTAGAGGAAAGGAGGGGGGGAGGAAAGCGAAATAAATAAAGGAGAAGCAGAAAAGGAGGAGGAAGAGGAGAAAGAGATGGAGGGGAAAGGGTGGGAGGAGTAGATGGGAGTGAGAAGGAAAAAGAGCAGGGAAGAAGGGGAGAGAATATGCATGAATGAAAAAAAAGATGGAGGAAGGGAGAGAGAGGTCGAGAGAAAGGACAAGAATAAAAAGGTGTAGGAGGGGGGAGGAGTAAAAATGGTGAGAAACCGAGAGCAAAGGAAACGAAGAGGGAGAAGAAGCTATAAAATTAGTGGAGAGGGAAGGGACAGAGGGAAAGAAAAAGAGAAAAGTGTATGTGAATGTATAAATATACACGTCCACAAATACATTCACATGCAAACACAAACACACACATGCATATATGTATAAACTAAACTGTCTTTATGTATGTGTATGTGTGTAAGTATCCATGTGCATATAAATTTGTAAAGGATGACGTTATGAGCGTTTATATCCTACCGAGAAAGAGGGAGATGGAAAGAAAGAAGCAGAGAGGAAGGAGAGGGAGAGAGAGAGGAGAAGGAAAGGGAGAGGGAGAAAGAGAGAGAGAGGGAGAGAAGGAGATAAAGGAAGAGGGAGAAGGAGAGAGAGTTTAAGAGAGAAAGAGGGGGGGGAGAGAGACAGACAGAAAAGGGAAAAAAAGAAGAAAGAAAGATAAAGAGAGAAGAGAAAAAAAGAGAACACCGATAAGAACCGCCAACCAAGGATAAGAAATCAATCCCGGGAACAGATGTAGCGAAGTTAACATATTCATCTAATGGATTTTTATCGTCCAATTCCTTTCTCTTTCCTTTTGCTGAAAATATGTCAAGGAAAGACTTGTTGGAACCTGCCATTTGCATGCACCGGGGCTCGCCGATTGACCTCGAGCAGAGAGAGGGAGAGAGAAAGAGAGAGAGAGAGAGGGTGAAAGAGAGAGAAGGAGAGCGAGGGAGAAGGGGAGAGAGAGAGAGAGGGAGAGAGAAAGAGAGAGAGAGGGTGAGAAAGAGAGAGAAGGAGAGGAGGAGAAGAGAGAGAGAGAGAGGGTGAGAGAGAGAGAGAGAGGGAGAGAGAGGGGAGAGAGAGAGAGAGAGGAGAGGAAAGAGAGAGAGAGAGGGGGAGAAGAGAGAGAGAGAGAGAGGGAGGGCGGGTGAAAGAGGAGAAGGAGAGCGAGGGAGAGGGAGAGAGAGAGAAAAGGGGGAGGGGGCCGGTGAAAGGTAGAAAAGGAAAGCGAGGAGAGGGAGAGAAAGAGAGAAGGGGAGAGAGAGAGAGGGGGGAGGACAAAAGGAAAGAGGGGGAAGGAGAGAGAGAAAGAAAAAGCGGGAATGCAAGAAGAGAGACGGAGGGCAGACGCACCCAGAGAGAGAGAGAGAGAGAGAGAGAAAGAGAGATTCAGAATTACATAAGGAAAGAGGAAGGAAGAAACCAGGAGAAAGAAGAAGTGAAACAAATAAAATAAAGACTGAACTTAAGTTAGACACCAAGGAGACCCCAAAAATGATACTAATAAATTAAATAAAATGAAAAATAAAAAGATGGTGGAGAGAAGAGAAAAGGCAGAAGAAAAGAAATGAAAGGCTTGAAGGGAATAGAGAAAGATTGGAAGGCAATAAAGAACATAGAAAAAGAAGAACGCGAAGGGAACAGTAAAAGTAAAAGGGGGGAAGGGAGAAGCCAACACGACAGAGAAATAAAAGCGAAATAGTGAGAAGAAAAATATAGGATAACAGATGATAAGGAGAAATAGAATAAACGAAAGAAAGAGAGAGAGAAGAAAAAAAAGAAACAGACAGAGATAGAGAGATGGACAAACATAATGAAAAAAAGAGAGAAAGATAAAACACGAGAAAAGAAAGAAATGTAAAAGAAACCGAAAGAGAAATAGCAAAAGAGACCTAGCAATAACAATTGTGTTGGCCGGCCATTTTGCTTCTTTCGACATTTTCTTTAAAGAAAAAGAAAAGGGAGAAAAAGAAAGAAGGGGGGGGGGGAGGGAAATGTGGTCCCGAAAATGTAATGGCCGCCAGGGGAACTTATGGGCAACGCTGTTCGAGAGGAGGAAGAGAGAGAGAGAAGAGGAAGGGATGAGAGGATTAGAAAGTGAGGGGAGAGGGATGGGGGAGAGAGAAGAGGAAGGGATGGGAGGTTAGAAATGAGGGAGAGGATGGCATGGAGGGGGAGAGCGGATGGGAGGATTAGAAAGTGAGGGGAGAGAGAAGGAAGGATGGAGGATTAGAAAGTGAGGGGAGAGGGATGGGGGAGAGAGAAGAGGAAGGGATGGGAGGATTAGAAAGTGAGGGGAGAGGGATGTGGGGGACAAGAGGAGAAAGTGAGGAGAGGGGAACTAGTGGAGACGAGAGGAGGAGAACGTGAGGAGAGATGGACGAGAGGAGGAGAAAGAGGAGAGAGGACTAAGGAGACGAGAGGATGGGAAAGTGAGGGGAGAGAGAAGAGGAAAAGAGGAGAGAGGGAAGAGGAAGGGATGATAGAAGGAGACAGTGAGGGAGAGGGATGAGGGGGACGAAAGGAGGAGAAAGTGAGGGGAGATGCGAGAGAGAGAGAGAAGAGGAAGGATGAGTGGAGAAGGTGAGGGGAAGAGGGGTGAAGGGGGATGCGAGGAGAAAGCGAGGGGGAATACCAGGGAAAAGGAAAGAGGAAGATAGGTAAGGAGGAAGGAAGGGGTTACGGGGAGGAGGAGAGGGAGGAGGAAAGAGTAAGAGATGCAAGGAAGAAAGGAGAAAGTGAGGGAAGAGGAGATGGGAAAGAGGGGCGCGAAGGAAGAGAATTTGACGAAGGAAGAGAAGACAAATAGAAGACAAGAAACGATGAAAAAGAAGGAATGCGAGAAGGTGTGGAAAGAGGAAAGAGGAAGGAGGATAATAAGGGGATGAAGGAGAAGAGAGAGGAGAGAGGAAGGGGTGTGAGAAGGAAAGAAGAAGAGATCGGAAGGAAGAAGAGAGAGGCAGAGGGAGAAGGTGAAAAATTGAGAAACAAAGAATACAAGGAGAAGGGGAGGAAAGAGGAAAGAATGAACGTTGTAAGGAAGGAAAAGAGAAGAAAGAGGCAATAAGAAGGGGTTTAAGAGGAGGAAAAGAGAAACTGAGGGAAAGCGAAAGAGGGAAGAGGTGTGGGAAGGAGATGAGTAGAGAGGAAATAAGAGATACGGATAGAGAAAAAGAAAGAGGGAGCGAAGAGAAGGAATGAAAGGAGAAGAAGATGAGAAGAGAGGAAAGACAAACGTTGAATAGAGAAAGAGAATATGAGAAAAAGAGGAAGAGAAAGATAAACGATGATGAGAAGCTGAGGCGGAAGGGAGGAGGGAAGAAAACCGGAAGAAATTCGAGAAGAAGACAGCGAGGAGAGAGATAGTAAAAGAAAAAAAAAGCTTTGGGTGAGGAGAGTTTTTCATAAAAAGCGATGAGAATGGAAGAGGGAGATGAGATGATAAGAGGAGAAGGATAATAAGAGAGGAGAAAGCACAAGGAGAGAAAGTGTACAGTTGGAAGAGGAAGAAAAATGAATGAAAAAAAGCTTAGACGAATGTGGACACAGAAGCAGAGGAGGAGAGACGCAACAAATAAATGCAACAGCAATGCAACAGAAATGCAACGGGCAAGAGCCTTGATGAACAACAGGCGAACGGAAACCAGAGAAAGACATATGGGCGGCCGCCGCGCCCCCGAGCGTCCCCTAAATCACACGAACGGCCGCCTCCTCTCACCCCCCGCCCATAACGAGCCATCACTTTTATAACAAACACACTCGCGCACACACACGCCCGCGCGCACACGTCGATCATCAGCGCTTAATCGCCGCCCATCGCCTGGCCCGACCGACACCCGAGGGGCTGCTTGGGCGGTGGGCGGTGGGGGGGAGGTGGGAGGAGGGGGAGGGGAGGGTTGGGGATTAGAGGAGGATGGGGAGGGTTGGGGCGGAGGGGTGGGAGGTGGGAGGAGGGGGAATGGGGAGGGTTAGGGAGGGGATGGGGAAGGAGGAGGGGGTGGATGGGGAGGACTAGGAAGGAGTGGAAATGGGGGAGGTTGCTGGGGCAGAGGGAATGGGGAGGGGAGTAGGGGAGAAATGGGTCACAGGGGAGGGACAGGGGAGCAATGGTTCAGGGGGGATGGGGAGGTGGATAGGGGGCAGGTGAGAGAGGAGGCGGTGGGGGGGGGGGCAAGGATCGAACGGGGGAGGAGGGATGGGATGCGAGTCGGGAAGAGGGGGAGGGGTAGGAAGTAGGGGAGGGGGGGAAGGAAGGCGATGGAGTGCCACGCATCGCTTTTGTGGGGTCGTCGCTCGGTGCACCACACGGTGCCATATATCGTATCCTGATGTATTGTAATGGCACTGGCTCTTGTACTTCGCTTATCAGACTCATTCTGGGATTTCAAGTAAGGGACATGTAATTGAATTCAAGGTGATTTACGTGTGAGTATGT
>NW_020869659.1:31967-39467 GCF_003789085.1 Penaeus vannamei | reverse complement strand
TAGGGAGAAAAAAAGGATGAAAAGAGAAAGAGAAAGAAAGATGGGATAGAAATTAGGTGAGAGTGAAGTGGAAAATGTAAAAGTTAAGAAAAAAAAGATTAAAGGAGAAGAAGAAGAAAAGAAAAAAGAAAGAAAGAAGGAAAATAAATAAATAAGATAAAGATGGGAAGAGAGAATAAATGATAAGCGCATTTGGTATTAGACGCAAGCTTCTTCGCTGTAAAAATCAAGCGTGTTATTTATAAAGATCAAGCCTGTTCGTTGCAATGAAAGGGAGAAAATGCTTAATGGTTGAGAAAGATTGCAAGAGGAATGCCAGGCTTGAAATGGCTTGTGATCGCCGAGGGTGGAATAAGCAGTCTCTGTCTGTCTGTCTGTCGTGTCTGTTGGTGTGTCTCTCTCTCTCTCTCTCTCTCTCTCTCTCTCTCTCTCTCTCTCTCTCTCTCTCTCTCTCTCTCTCTCTCTCTCTCTCTCTCTTCTCTCTCTCTCCTCTCTCTCTCTTCTCATCTCTGCCTCTGCCTCCCTCCCTCCTCTCTCTCTCCATCTCCTCTCCTTCCCTCTTTCCACCTTTCTCTCTCTCTCTCCTCTTCTTCTACTTCTCATCTTCTCCTTCTCTCTCCATCCTCCCGATTTCCTTCCTCCATCCACCCACTCTCTCCTCTCTCACATTCCCTCTCTTCTTCCCGGTTTTCGTCTTTTTTATTTTTCTTTCTTATCGTTCTTATCCTTTTTCATTTTCTTCGCATCCTCTCTCTGTTTTATTTTCTTATCCTTCTCTTTCTTCATTATCCTTCTCATCCTTCTTCAGTCTCTTCTCCTTCTTCTTGTTTTATTTTCTTACCCTTCTCTTTCTTCATTATCCTTCTCCTTCTTATATTGTTTTATTTTTTTTCTGATTTAGCTTACTTCTATTTCCATCTTCGTCTTTGCCTTATATGGATTCTTACCTTTTTTCTCTCTTCTTCCCCTTTATCTTCATTTCCCCTTCTTCCTTTTTACGGAGAGGGAGCAGGAAGAGGAAGTAAACCTAGGTCATTATACCCGAGCATTTAGTGTGAAGGAAGAGGTCTAGTCAAGTCGTACTCGAGGCTCCCCGCCTCGAGTACGACTTGACTATCTCGGCTTGAGGAAGATAGATAGGAAGGTGAGGGCGAGATAGAAGGAAGAAGAATAGTTGCAAAAGATGTTTTATATTACTTGTTGTTTCTGTTATTTGTTATTGGTTTAATTATTTTCGTTATATTTGTTATTATCGTTATTACTGTTATGTTATTATTATTATCATTAGCATTATTATTGTTATTGCTGTTTTTATTACTATTATTGTTGTTGTTACTTTTATCATTATTATGGTCATTATTATCATTATTATTACTGTTGTTACTGTTGATTTTTTTATTGTTATCACTATCATTCCGACGGTTATCATTATAATCATCATAATTATTCTTATTATTTCTATTCCTCTTATTGTTAATGCTACCATCATCACCATCACTACCACAATCACCATCACCATCACTACCACAATCATCATCACTACCACAATCACCATCACAATCATCATCCATCACGCAATCATCATCACCATCACCAATCACTACCATCAATCATCAACCACCATCACCATCACTACCACAATCATCATCACCATCACTCCTACAATCATCATCAAAATCAACATCATCACCATCAGTCGAAGCGGGAAGGTTCTTACCCTAAGCCTTCGTGTACAGTCGTCGCAGGTGGGGGGGGGGGGGTCGTACCCTTGCGTGGGAGGATAGAAAAGGTGAAAGAGGAGGAGAAGACGAGTGAGAGGGCGGAGCAGGATGATCAGGAGGAGCAAGAGAAACAGGAGAAGGAGGAGGAGAAGAAGGAGAGAGAGGGAAGAGAAGGAAAAGAAGCAGGAAGAATATGAGGAGTGAGGGGAGGAGAAGGAAGAGAAGTAAACCATGGAAGAGGAGAGAGGGAGAAAGAGAAGAATAAGGACTAAAAGGGAGAGGAAAATTATAAGAAGGAAGAGTAGGAGGAGGTTAGGGAGAAGGAGAAGTAAGGGAGAGTAGGAGGAGGAGAAGAATGAAGAGTAGGAGAAGGTTAGGGAGGAGGAGAAGAAGAAGGAAGAAGAAGAAAGGGGGTTAGGGGAGGAGGAGGAGACTGCAGTGTTCATGAATAGATAATGTTGAACACACGTAACTTGTGCATTCAACAGCATTCAACATTTTGGGTTATGACTAGCGTGTGTGTATACGTCGGATATGTTAGTGAATAGCTTGTGTTTTAACGCATTCGAAACATCAAAGAATTTTGTCTCTAAACGTTAAAGATTTTTTTTCTCTCTTTCTTTCTCTCCTTTTCGTTTTCTTTTTGACGGGGGGAAGGGTGTAGGAGGGAGGAGGATGAAGGAAGAGGAAGGAGGGAGGAGGAAGAAGGCGGAGGAGGAGGAGGAAGGAGAAAGGAGGAAGGAAGAAGAAGAAAGAGGAAGGAAGGAGAAGAAGAAGAAGGAGAAGGCGGATGGAGAAAGGAGGAGGGGACGAGGGAGCACCAGAGAAAGGGAGAAGGAGGAGGAAGAAGGGAAGAGAAGACAGGAGTAAGAGGGAAGAAAAATGAGGAGGAGGCAACAGTAAAAGAAAAGAGAAGAGAAGAAAGAAGCAAGGACAGAAGACCATAAGAAGAAGAAGGAGGGAGAAGGAAGGAAAGAAAGAAGAGGAAGGAAGGAAGCGAGCGGCGGGCGGGGCCGTAGACGACTCGGCCCTTCAGAAACATTCAAAAATCCATTAGAATATCCCGCGCTCGCTGGCAAAGAGACCCTCGTTCTCTTTTTGTGTCGCTTTTCTATGACGCCGGAAAAGTTAAATGGCGCTGGTTGTTTGTGTTCGGCGTGTATGAAGCATTGTCCGAAACGCTGCTCACGGCGCCCTAACGAAGTGCGGCCCCTCCCTTCTTCTGGGTCTTTCTCATTTTTGTTATTCCTTTTTTTCTTCTTCTTCCTTTTCATTTTGTTGTTCTTTTATTATTCTTTCTTCTTCTTCCTTTTCATTTTTTATTCTTTCTTCTTTTTCTTCCTCTTCTTTTTTATTATTCTTTCTTCTTCCTCTTTTTATTATTCTTTCTTCCTCTTCTTTTTATAATTCTTTTTCTTATTATTCCTCTTTTTTATTATTCTTCTCTTCCCCTGCTTTTGATTATATTATTATTGTTCATATTTTATTATTCTATCTTCTTCCTCTTTTATTGTTCCTTCTTCTTTTTCCTCTTTTTTCTATCTTCTTCTTCCTCTTCTTTTTATTATTTCATTTTATTATTTCATTCTTTCTTATTCTTTTCCTTATCATCATCGTCATCTTTCTTTCTTTTTTCCTTTTCTTTCTTCCCCCTCCTCTTCTTTCATTTTCTTTCTTTCTTATTCATTTTCTTCTTTGTTTTCTATGTTTTCTTTTATGGTTTCGTTTTCCTCTTTTACTTCTTCGTCTTCATGTTTTTTTCTAGTATCTTTTCTTTCTTTTTCTCTTTTCTTTCCTTTCCTTTTTACCGTTGTCTTTGTCTTCATTTTCTTACTTTTCTTCCAATATTTCTTTTCATCTTCTTTTCAAAATCGATTTCCTTTTCGTTTTTCCTTAATTTCCTTTTTTTTTCCTTTTTACTAATTTCCCTACTTACTCTCTCTTCATATCTTCACGTTCTCTCTCTCTCTCTCTCTCTCTCTCTCTCTTCATTTTCTTGATTTTTCCTCTTTCGGCCTGTTTTAAGTCTTCCATTCTGCTTTTTCTCCTTTTCCCTTTTTTACTCATTTTCCCTCTACTTCCTCTCTTTTCCTTTCCTTCATGTTCTGTGTATATATTTTTTCTTGTTCTTAATTTTTCTTATTTCGGTTTGCTTTTACTCTTTCATTCTTCGCTTTCTCCTTCTCTTTTTCACTCATTCGTCTACTCGTTTTTTCTGATCTTCACCTTCTCTCTCTCTCATAATTTTCTTTTTCGTTTTCTTAATTTTACCTCTTTCGGATTGCTTTTAATCTCTCATTCTTTGCTTTCTCCTTTTCCCTTTTACGCTTTTTTTTTCCTCTGCTTCCCCTCTCTTCCTTATCTTCGCGTTCTGTCTTTCATAATTTTCTTTTTCGTTTTTACCTCTTTCTGATTGCTCTTAATCTTTCATTCTGCGCTTTCTCCTTTTTTTTTACTCATTTTCCTCTACTCCCTCCCTCCTCCTTATCTTCGCGTTCTCTCTCTCATAATTTTCTTTTTCGTTTTCTTAATTTTTCCTCTTTCGCTCTGCTTTAAGTCTTTCATTCTCCGCTTTCTCCTTTTCCTTTTTACTCATTTTCCTCTACTTCCTCTCTCCTCCTTATCTTCGCGTTCTCTCCCTCATAATTTTCTTTTTCGTTTTCTTAATTTTACCTCTTTCGGATTGCTTTTAATCTCTCATTCTGCACTTTCTCCTTTTCCTTTTTACTCATTTTCCTCTACTTCCTCTCTCCTCTTATCTTCGCGTTCTCTCCTCATAATTTTCTTTTTCGTTTTCTTATTTTTACCTCTTTCTTCATTCTCCCGCTTTCTCCTTTTCCTTTTTACTCATTTTCCTCTACTTCCTCTCTCCTCCTTATCTTCGCGTTCTCTCCCTCATAATTTTCTTTTTCGTTTTCTTAATTTTACCTCTTTCGGATTGCTTTAAGTCTTGCATTCTGCGTTCCTTTACAGTTTGCAAAGACAGAAGGCTTTTGATAAATGCTTAAGAGAGAACCTACAAGTTGGTCTTAATTGTCTATTCATTATATTTCTGCTCGTGTGGCTTCTATGACAGATCAACGAGGGAGAGGGAGAGGAAGAGAGAAGGAGGAAGAGAGGGAGAGGAGTGGAGGAGGAGGGAGGAAGAGGGAGAGGAGAGGAAGGGAGGGAGGGAGGGAGGGAGGGAGAGGGAGGAGGGAGGGAGGGAGAAGGGAGGGAAAAGGAGAGGGAGGGAGGGAAGAGGGAGAAGAAAAGGAGAGGAGAGAGAAGAGAGAAAGAAAGAGAAGAAGATAGAAATAGATAGATAGAAAACGAGAGCGAGATAGCTAGAAGTCGAAAAAAAATATCAAAAAGAATACAAAGAAACGAGAAACACAAGAGCAAAAAGAAAGGAAGAGCGAAGAAATAAAAATAAAGACGAGGGGTAAGAGAGACCCCATCTATAGACCCACTACGACGATGCCTCTCTACCAACGGAAGGCCTGCGAAGACTGTCGGCATCGCCGCTCTGAGATCTATGAATATTTTGATTAGATGTTCTTCGACGTAGATTCCCCTCAGAAGAACTCTTTTTCCTGTCTAATGATTTGGAGAACGAAGAGGCGGCGGCAGAACTTCGTGTAAAAAAAAAAAAAAAAAAAAAAAAAAAAAAGAGAGAGAGAGAGAGAGAGAGAGAGAGAGAGAGAGAGAGAGAGAGAGAGAGAGAGAGAGAGAGAGAGAGAGAGAGAGAGAGAGTGATTTGAAAATTTATAATATAGTTGTTCGTGATGTAAGACAAGTAAGAAATTATAAACAAAATGGGACAAACAAATAAATTTATAGTTGTATGTAAGAGTAAGAAATTACAACAGCAAGCAAGTGT
Organism: Penaeus vannamei; assembly: GCF_003789085.1. Lineage (NCBI taxonomy): Eukaryota > Metazoa > Arthropoda > Malacostraca > Decapoda > Penaeidae > Penaeus > Penaeus vannamei. The sequence goes on along the minus strand of NW_020869659.1, from coordinate 33,884 downwards.
AGAAAACAAAGCAAACAACAACAGTGGGATGGTTTTGATATCCAAGGAGGAAAACAGGATTATGGAAGAGAGAAAAAAAAAAACTCAAAATCCTATTAACATCCGCACAAAAATGGAGATCTTAAAATGAATTCTAGAGAAAGAGAGAAAAATGAGCTAACGAAAAATTAAAACCGGGGAGGGGTTGGGGGAGGGGAGGGGAGGGGAAGGGAAAGGAAAAGGGGAAAGGGACAGGGAAATTACAGAAGGAAAAAAATGAAATTACGATAAAACGCAGGCCTAGGAAACCCTCCCCACCCTCTTTCCTTCTCCCCTGCCTCCCTCCCCACGAAGCATACCCCACCCCCTTACCCTCTGTCCTCTTCCCCCTCCCTGCCCTACCCCACCCCACGAAACATACCCCACCCTTGCACATACCCGTCCCTCTTCCCCCTCCTCCCCCCACGAAACATACCCCACCCCTTGCCCTCCTTCCCCTTCCTCCCCACGAACATACCCCACCCCTCCCCTCCTGTCCCCACGAAACATACCCCAAACATCCATCGACAATCAAATCATAAAAGACCGCGAGCCAGATCCTTGGCGGAAAATTAGCCGTCCGGGTTTCACTTTTTGGCTATGAATACGTGATTATTACGCCACGCCTCCGCCCGTTCTGGCTGTTTCCCGCCACTGTTGGCTATTATTTGTCGGGGAAGGTAGGTTGGGGGAGGGGGGGCTGGAGGGAGGGAGAAGAGGGGTGTAGGGAGGGAGGGGAGGTGGAGGGTTGTAGGGAGAGAGAAGGGGTTGTTGGCAGGGGAGGGGAGGGGAGGGGGGTTGTAGGGAGAGAAGAAGGGGTTGTGGCAGGGGAGGGAAGGGGAGGGTTGTAGGGAGAGAAGAAGGGGTTGCTGGCAGGGGAGGAAGGGTTGTAGGGAGAAAGGATAGAGGTTGTTAGGAGGAGAAGGGAGGGGTGTTGTAGGGAGAGAAGAGGGGTTGCTAGGGGGCATAGGGGAGGGGGGAGGGAGGTTTAGGGAAATGGCATACTTGGTAGAAAGCTTGTAATTTGTTGGGGGAAATTGGATCCTTGGCTGGAAAATGGTTCGGGTGGTTATGACTATTTTTTATTTTTTTTTAATTCTGCTTCGTCTTTCTTATTTCGAAAAAAAAATGAGATGGTATTAAAAAAAAAATTCCCCTTTTTTCTTTTTTTTTCTCTCGAAAAATCTGACATGTTCTTCTTATGTTTAAGATTTTTTTCTCTCTTTTTCAGTGGGCGTGACGACGGGTAAGAACTGAAGAAACTGTGAAATCGAGTCTCTTAGGTATAGTATTCAAGAAAAAAAAAGTATATTTCAATCTCCTTGCACTATTAGCAAACCCGATAGCATTGTCGGGAAATTCTGAGGCACATCTATCATCTGGTTTTGCCTGTCTGTCTACCACCCTATCTGTGTATCTGCCTATCTGCATACCTGTCCATATTTCTGTGGATATAGGTATTTGCCCATACCTGTCTGTCTGTCTCTCTGTCGTTATGTCTGCTCATATGTCTGTCTCCCAATCCATCTATCATTCCTTTTCTCTTTCTCACTTTCGCTCTCTCTCTCTCTCTCTCTCTCTCTCTCTCTCTCTCTCTCTCTCTCTCTCTCTCTCTCTCTCTCTCTCTCTCTCTCTCTCTCTCTCTCTTTCTCTCTCTCTCTTCTCTCTCTCTCTCTCTCTCGCCCAATCCCTCTATCATTCATTTTCTCTCTCTCTCTCATTTCTCTCTCATTTCTCTCTCATTTCTCTCACATTTCGCTCTTCATCCTTCTCCTTTTTCTGTCTCCCTCGTTCTTCACCCCACCCCCCTTCCCTCCATCATTCCTTCCATCCCCTCCCACTCTCCTTCTCCAGTGCGTGTGTCTCTGTGCGCGAGAAGGCCAAGAAAGAGCTCACTCG
>NW_020869659.1:7500-17500 GCF_003789085.1 Penaeus vannamei | reverse complement strand
CGAAGGAGGGATGGAGAGGCAATAACACAGGGAAGAGGGGAGCCGCTGACGGGGATCTGCTCACCATGGGCACCCACACCCAGCCCTGCAAATCGGAATGCCATAAAAAATATAGAATTGCGATAAGGAAAATATAGAACATGCGTACCCACATTTGATAAGAATCTTACAAGGGCACGCTCTAGAAATGAATCACAAGAGTATGACACCGATCTTACCACAGGTGTGGGCGGAAGGGCGTGCGAAACGGTGAGCATGAGCGTGAGGGGACGCCCATCGCCCTCGCCATCCTCGGGAACGACCTCTTCGCCCGACCAACAGCCGCCCACCAACCGCGCCCCTGATGCGTACACGCCCTGAAACAGAAACATATACTTAATGTTATCAGGTTGTTAGTGGCGCGAATGCCAAGAGAAGTGATCACCACTCTCATTCTCGCAAAATTCTCCTCTCGAAGGAGCCCGCCACTTCTTTGGTGGCTTGTGATTATTCGCTGAATATAGCACAAGGTGAATCTGCACTGAGCGATGTCTATGTAAAAGAAGAGGTCGGGAACTAGTCTCTCCGTCTCTATCTATATGGTCATCTATATGTATATCTATATCTATTTCTATAAATAGATGAAGAGATATAGATATAGAATGAGGGATGTACTGATGTACCTGTTGTGGACGTTCCGCGGGCGTGCAGGTGACCGGGCGCGCGTGCACAAGGGAGCCGTGCAGTGGCCAATGGGCGCGCGTACACACGGCTTCTCGCAGCCGCGTGAGGAACCATCCAGGTTCCGCCAGGAGGCCCAGCTGCACCTCCGTTGGGGGTGTCTCGTGCTCTGCCTTGAGGGGGAAGTGGGAGATGACGTCCATTAGGGCAAGAAAAAACGTTACCAAGCTGTTTCTCAATGGTTGTCTATGCGTATGAGCGCTCTTGTACATGGGTGAGCAAGGTCTATATACTTTTATAGACCTTGTGAGTGTCTGTGTGCACGTGCACGTGTGTCTTACCCAAGTGAGTAGGTGCTTATGCCTTGCCCGCCACTCCTCACAGACGCGCCTCGTGGCCGCTACCACCGTCCTCGCTGTCTCCACTCGCATCCTGTTCTCCTGGCCTGCCCGCACCTCGCCCTCGTCCGCGTCTACGCCCGCTAGTGAAGCTGCGACTTCGGGCTCCAGCACGCAGGTCCGCAAGAGATCAGCCAGGATCCGCAGCGCAGTAGACGGGCGCGCGGAGCCGCAGCGAACCATCTGTAAACCGATGGTCGCTTGGTATTTTTTAGAAGGCGGGTGGTGCTGGAGTCACGCTGAGACTCGTAATCAAGGGGTGAAACTAAAAACTAAACTAAGTCCGCAGTTTTCGTAGTCTTCAAAACGGATGTGTATATAACAATATGTACACATGGTGTATGGATACCCATCTTTCTAAGTATATATATATATATATATATATATATATATATATATATATATATATATATATGTGTGTGTGTGTGTGTGTGTGTGTGTGTGTGGTGTGTTGTGTGTGTGTGTGTGTGTGTGTGTGTGTGTGTGTGTGTGTGTGTGTGTTTGCGTGTGTGTGTATTTAGTTATGTGACTGTGTTTATGTGTATGTTTGTATTTATGTGTGTGTGTGTAAATATATGTATATGCAGTTATGTGAAATATATAGTCAAACAAACAATTATTTAACCAAAATAAAAAGATAGAACCATGACCAAAGACCTCTTGGATGAGCTTCAGGCGACCGTGAGCGTAGTCGTAGGTGCTGTCCCAGATTCGCGTCTCCTGCTGCCACGCCCGCGTCTCCAGGTCCTCCTCCCTGGTCACCAGAGCCGCCCGCATGCTCACGGGGCCGGCCATTGCGGCGCGGAGTTCCGAGATCATCGCCAACACCGCCCACGCCGGCACGCTAACTGTATACACAGGCGGGAGATGATACTGCAATCTTTATTCAACGCATCTTCCAGAAAATATCCTGTCGACATGTAGCTACTTCATGTTCTCTTAAAATTATTACAAATACAGTATGCCGTAGAACTATTGCACAAATTTTCCTCTAACGATAACTAAAACGTCTACTGACAGCGGTCATCGCCTGAGGGCATTGCCTATATATCCTTTGCTCTCTCTACTATCTTGCTGTCAGTGGCATTTCGAATTTGATCGATTTTAAATCATGCTACAGATTATTTTAATGTGAACTCAGGTTAAATATTCAAATTCAATATACTTTATTCCATTTGGTACAATGGTTATTCTTATTACATAAAAAGTGATATTACGGTATATATAGACAGAATTAACTGTAGTACAACTAAGTCTTGCCTATTCTTATATTTCGAAACCTGATGTCATTAGTGATTTAAGAGATGTTCCTTTAATTTTTTTTAGTGTATTTGAGTTCTAAATATTTCTTACATCATTAGGTAGTTGCTTGTGGAAGGGTTAAAAGTCACTTTAGATAAAAACCTTGTATTATTTAATTAGTATGCTTGCCTTTGTACTTTGAGCCAACTTTGGTTATGTGTGGGCTAATTTGGTCATACTTCTTTACGTTACCAAGTGCTATTCTGATAGCAAAGTTTTATTATTTTTTAATTTTCTGAATTTGACCTTTATTGCATCATATGGTTGAACAATAATCAATTATACTGAGAACTAGAGTTTGTATAACGGATATTCTAGTTTCAGCAGGGATTTTATTTTTGATAATGGCTTGGGTAAATGCGCCCATTACTTTTTGTAGATGTCGACGTGGTTATCAAATGTCATTATGTAGGCCTAGATTTTTTTTACGAAAGTGCTCGGTCTTATGGAGCTGTCTTCAAATGTTATGGTTGTGTTTACAGGAATTCTAGCGATGTTTTGGCGACTACCCATGAAGATACATAGTGTTTTATCAGTATTTGAGGCCATTTGTGTCAAAGTATCCTTTGACTTGTTTAACCTGGCGCATAATATCTATACGACCGTCTTCTCTGTGTTATTTCCCTAACCTTATTTCATAAACCAAAATTTAAATCCCAACACCGCTCGTACCTGCGGGCTCCTCGGCGAACACGTCCAAGGTCTTCATCAGCTTCTCTTGTTCCTTTTGTCTTCCACCGTCTTCGTGGACACCCAGCAGAGTCCTTTCATGGGCCTGCGCGTCCTCGCTTAAATAGTCTGCCGGGAAAGTGACTTTCCAGAAATCTATATTGGACTTCATATTATAACATTCTATTAAATAGTTCTTTTGCCTCTCACAATCAGATCCTCATGATTACAAAAGGAAACTAATGGAGGCCACATTCACACTCACCCACAGTCAGCTGCGGCGGCTGCTCGAGGTCTAGGCTGAGGTCCTTCTCAGGGAAGGAATGCAACAATATTGCATTTTTGCTCGGTCCTTCGCGGGCTTGTGAGCGCATAGATGGCACGGCGTCCTCCCTTCCCACGGGTGCCCTTCGACTCTCTTCGTCCTCTTCCTGAAGTTCTGCTGTTTCTGCTCTTGACTCGCTTGTCTGCCTAGTGCCCTCCGTGGTTGTATCTGTCTGCTGCGAATCTGCGTGTCGGAATTTCGTTTTGGCTGGGAAAACGTGACTGTTCAGGTGGTCACTGAAGAGTCTGTCAACTACCAGCTGGTCCAAATCAGACGCCATCACACTTCCGTACACTATCTGTGTCGAGCAAAAGGGTATTGTATAAGAATAACGTAGTACAAAATTAGATCACGGTGATTAAACCAGAGTAGGTATTTCATATGGGCATTGTTCCTTGATACCTTGGACAGGAGTTTGGCCAGAACCTCCCAAGCCGGGTTGGCGGAGGAGCTGGACATGGAGTGGTGCCGGGCGGTTTCCAGCGCCTCTACCAGCAGTGTCTCTGGTAGCATCGGCTGACGGTGCCACCCCTGGCTCCCGTACTCACCACGAACCTAAAGGGAAATTCGCATCCTATAAAGGAGTCGCATTACCTCGCTAATGAGAAGCATTTTCGAATGACTTCCATTGGCAAAGAGAGAGTCGTGATTTTGACAATAGTGACTGTACTGAAAATGCTTGTGCTTGTACTGGGATTCAACGAGCAATTGAGACTCACGCTGAGCAGAGAATGGGCGTAGGCGGCGATCAGCGTGGCCGCCTGGGCGAACGAATCAGATGCTCCGGTAGAGTGGGTGTGCGACTCGTGGTGGGCGTGGGCAACGGGCAGGTAGGAAGCGAGGGTGGATGCAAGGCCAAGGGGATGCTCAATCTGGGCTGTTAAATAAAGGACGCGTTTATCAATGTTTGAACAGAAACGTTCTCTGAGGGAACGCTAACCTGAAAATCTGATAACAAAGTCCTTTATATAAATTAAACTACAAACAGTATATAGTGTATAACATGTGTGAAGTCTAATTATATAACATCTGTGTCATGGTTCTATTTCTTTATGCTTCGAAACTGGAAGGCAAAGTAATTGATAACTTTTAATGCCAAAAAAGAAACAGGCATTATGTGTGATGAGGGGAAGGTAGCTTTGAATATAAAATCTGAGGGAGAGAGGGAGAGGGGAGAGAGGGAAAGGGAGAGAGGGAGAGAGGGAGAGAGGGAAAGGGAGAGAGGGAGAGAGGGAAAGGGAGAGAGGGAGAGAGGGAAAGGGAGAGAGGGAGAGAGGGAGAGAGGGAAGGGAGAGGGAAAGAGAGAGGGAAAGGAGAGGGAGAGAGGGAGAGAGGGAGAGAGAGGAAAGGGAAAGGGAGAGGGAGAGGGAGAGGGAAAGGAGGGAAAGAGGGAAGAGGGAAAGGAAGAGGGAGAGAGAGAGAAGAGAGAAAGAGAGAGAGAGAAGAGAGAAAGAGAGAAGAGAGAGAAGAGAGAGAGAGAGAGAGAGAGAGAGAGAGAAGAGAGAGAGAGAGAGAGAGAGAGAGAGAGAGAGAGGAGAGAGAGAAGAGAGAAGAGAGGAAGAGAGGAAGAGAGGAAGAGAGGAAGAGAAGGAGAGGGAGAGAAGGAGAGGGAGAGAAGGAGAGGGAGAAGAAGGAGAGGAGAGGGAGAGGGAGAGGGAGAGGGAGAGGGAGAGGGAGAGGGAGAGGGGAAGAGAGGAGAGAGGAGAGAGAGAGGAGAGAGGAGAGAGAGAGAAGAGGAGAGAGAGAGAGAGAGAGAGAGAGAGAGAGGAGAGAGAGAGAGAGAGAGAAGAGAGGAGAGAGGAAGAGAGGAAGAGAGGAAGAGAGGAAGAGAAGGAGAGAAGGAGAGAGAGAGAAGAGAGAGAGAGAGAGAGAGAGAGAGAGAAGAGAGAGAGAGAGAGAGAGAGAGAGAGAGAGAGAGAGAGAGAGAGAGAGAGAGAGAGAAATCCATGTTACTAGGATATGTTTACAAATCATCCCCTATAAGACCCTCTCTCATCTAAGACCCAAACCACACCCACCAACAACAGCGCAGTGCAGGCGCCTGGCGCACTCGGACCTATCAGCCACCACGCAGAGGACGGCGGCGTGGGAGGGTGCGCGGGAGGGCCAGGAGCGCGGCGTGGCGCATGGAAGGGCGTGCGGTGCCACCTCGCAGTCGAGCAGCACCAGCCACGTCCTGCGCCGCGCCGCCATCACCACGCGGCGCCGAAGTTCCTAGCGAAGGAGGAATACCAACGGGAAATCAGGCCTCTGAAGGAGAGGATTCGTCTGCCCAAGGGACTATTTCCCGGTTAGAGGGCCTCATTGGATAAATAATCACTCCAAACCATTACTACCATCTTTATCAAAGAAGACCTAGCTGGTGATTAACCCTAGCTGGTGATTAGACCTAATTGGTGCGAGGACCTACTTGGTGAGAGGATCGAGTTGGCGATATAGACCTAGCTGGTGATAAGACCTAGCTGGTGATAAGACCTAGCTGGTGATTAGACCTAGCAGGTGAGAAGACCTAGCTAGTAATTAGACCTACCTGTTGAGAGGACCTACCAGGTGATTAGACCTACCTGGTGCGAGGCCGTGGCGAGGGAGAGAAAGGTGAGCTTGTAGAAGGGCAGCCCCGCTCGCCGCGCCGCCTCCGTCATGAGCCGCGCGGGGTCGACGCCACGGCCGACGCTCACCTGCGGGCGAGGATGAGTAGAGAAGCGTTATCATTATTATCATTATTATCGTTAACAATATTATTACCAGAATCTTTATTGTTGCCATACTTATTTTCACCATCATATTGATGATAATATTAATAATGATCTTGTTAACAATAATCATATCAATAATAATATGATAAAATAAAAAATAAAGATAAAGAAAAAGGAGTACAAAGAAGGGCAAATTAAAATGCTTAGTCAGTCTCTCTTTCTGTCCGTCATTCCGTCTGTCTCTTCTCTCTCTCTCTCTCGTACAATACCGTACAGACACACACAAAACCTCAACGCGAGTACAGACATGCATACACGAACACGAAACACTTTAGTGATTCCTTCCAAAGCGACTTCTCACCTGAATGACGTCACTCAGGCCGCTCCTCTTCGTCTTGCGCGCGCGTGCGTGCTGGGAGACGGCGTGGGAGAGCCTGTAGGGAAGGGAAGGAGTCGCTGTGAAAGGAATATGTCGGTCGTGCAAATCGTGAGAATAGGGAAATGATAAAGCTGTTGGCAATACTATACATTTCGGTAATCCTTGTTCTGTAGCAAACATTTGTGATGAACCTTTGTGTTGTTGTAACCATTTTAATATCCTCATTGCAATATATTTATCAAAGACCAACGTTTCTTTCTTTCGATAACGTTTTTTCTAAAGCCGTTGCACTACAGTGATGTTTATTATCATATTAACTTCCCTGCCACTAATAGAAAGAATTTCACCAATACAAAATACGTCGGAAAAGCTATAAGAATAAAGCACTAGGATGAAAAAGGATCCAAGCGCCTTCCTCAACCACTCACACGTCCGAAGGAGGCGCAAGGGCCCCGTGACCCAGTGTCTCCCTGACCAGAGTCTCTATCGCCTCCGGCAGCAGGTCAGGTCGTAGATGGCGCGCCATCACCACCTGCTGCGCCGCCTGGTGGGGAGAAGGTTGCATGGCAGAAATTGTATAGTATCACATCCACGGGAGTGTCATGTCATAAAAACTATTTTTCAACACTTAACAAGAACTGATAGCAACAAGAGTTATGAATGATGTGGACTGCCGTATAATGACTGACTAGCGGTATTAACGTTTCATCAGACTAGTTAAACATAATAAAACATCCTCACTGATCAGATATAAACCGAACGAGTTTGTTTGGCGATACAGCACTTCTTCAGATGTTAAGGCAGAGAACAGCTAAATCCCTTCAGAAGCTCCCTTTACCTGCATGAGACTTCCGGAACACGGGAAGACATTAGGCCAAGTGGGCGTGGCCTTGTCGAGCCATCGCAGAAGGTGGGCGGCGTCCGGGGCATCGAGGGGGCAGGGCGGCAGCGGAAACAGGCTCGGGCAAGCGGCAGCCAACCGAGCGAGTACCCTGCTCCTCTGATGTGGGTCAGAGGGTCGTGCAAACGGGGTTAGACAAAGCGAACAATAAAAAAATGAGGTGTGTATATATAGATAAAAGGTCATAGAGAAAGCTCAACTGTCACACACACACACACATATATATATCTACACACACACACACACACACATCTATCTATCTATATATAAATATATATATATATATATATATATATATATATAATATAAATATAAATATATATATAAATATAAATATAAATAAATAAATATATATATGTATATATATATATATATATATATATATATATATATATATATATAATATATATATATATATATATATATACATATATATATACACACACACCTAAACGTACACATAGAAAGGATATAGATGTAGGCATACCTTAGGGTCACACTGTGTAGGAATCCACTCTGGAATGCTCTCTTCTTCCTCTTCATCTTCCATCATCATTTCCTCTTGCTCCTCTTCCTGCGCAGGAGAACCAGGTTCTCTTTCCTCCTCTTTGTCCTCGTCCCCCTCCTCCTCCTTCTCCTCCTCCTCTTCCCCTCCGCGTCCGCCGCGGACATCGGACGCCTCCCGAACTCTTTGCGACGCCTTCCCAGACACGACTGGCGGGTTCTGCGCCCACGAGGAACGCCCGCACATAATCCTCGTCCGGATGGTCCAGGTTGGCACGGGCGAGGGAAGCAGGCGGCAACGATGGCTCTGTGGCTAAGCTGAAGCCGAATGTCCAAGAGTTCGAAGACGGATTCTGTCACGGCTTGAAGCATGCTCTGGCTGTCGCTCTCGAGGAGGGCGCCGCCGGCGTCTGGGAGCGGCAGGTGTGAAGTATGTGAATTAAGCGAAAGGAGTTAATAATTCTGAACTGCAAAGTGCGGATTGAGTTTAGTGATATAAAGATATGTTCAACAATATGCTCCTCAACGTTAATTATCTTTTGATAAACTAACAACAACGCTATAAAATATCAGTAATACGCTGTCCCGTCACCTTTTTCTGCGCTCCTAGCCCGAACAGTTTCTCCCAATGCGTCCATCTTGTAGGCAAGGTTCTCGTGCAGGAGATGCAGCGGTATATTATAACTCACGTCCAGGGTGGCGAGGGCTTCGGCCACTCGGTGCAGGAGGCCGGCAAAACGCCCATTTGCAGGTAGCTCTCAGACACCTGCGTCGTAACCTTTGCCAACTGCTCCTCCTGCTCGCCTGCCGTGTCGATCGCCTGTGCAGTGCGTGAACAGATTACGTCTAGTACAGATCGCAAGAGAAGCGCAGGTTTATATAAATCAACATAAGATAACGTGGCGAGTTTTCAGTGAACGGCATGAACGCCCCTCCACGGCGACTCACATTATTGAGTGCGTCCACGTGATCCATGAAGGCGTCGAGGTCGTCCGCGGACGTGGCCTTCGAGGCATGGATGAGCGCCCTGACGAGCGCCCTTCGGCGGCCTCCTTGCCCTGCCGCGCTGCCGTCGTCACCTGCACGGTCTTCACCATTTCCTCCTCCAGCTGGGTTGTGCCATCTAACAGCTGTTTGGACCAGCTGATGCACAATACCCTGTTCGTGATGTTGGCGGTTAGCAAGTACCAATTAACTAAGAAATTGTAAAGCATAACAACAAAATTATAACATTTCATAACAGATATCATGTTTGTTTATTCCATCAACGCAAACCATTAAAGATCAACTCTTTTGCTCCCCACCTGGTCGTCGAGAGCAAGGTCGATGGCGGGAAGATCGGTGCAGAGCGGACACGGCGCCTCTGAACACGTGTCGTCCAGCACCACGAGAAGCCGCAGGCTTCCGTCGCCGTCTGAGGGAAACGACCGTGACAGTTTTATATTTTATTCATCATTCCTGACGGTTTTGTCTTAACTCATAACATTATCGATTGGACTTTTAATCTGCATTAGCAAACATTTTATCCTGACTTATTCTTGTAGCTTTGTAGATTTAATTCTTGATTTATCTTGTTCTTCCTCTGCCCATAGTGGTTCTTTCTTTTCTCTTCCCATGACACTCACCCTGTAGCAGTTTCTGTGTACAGGCCACCACCTCCAAAGTCGCAGCATGTTGCAGTCGTAAATAGAGCGGCGTGCGTGGAGTGACTGCCAGCCTCTCCACCAGCGCCTCCCTCCACGACCCCGACTCCACATTCACCCAAACTCCACCTCTGACGTACTCCTCCACCTGTGCCAAGCGGAGTGGTATTTAATTTTCTGGTTTTAGTATTTGAGACTTTTGCTACTTAACAGAAGGGTTGAGTTATTAGTAGTTATCTTTGAAAGTGTATTCTCTCTCTCTCTCTCTCTCTTTCAGATACATATCCATTACGTATACTACCAAATGATGAGGATCCCGCAGGAGCAGAAGAGGGGCACGATTGGCGTGATGCTGGAGGGCCTCGTCGACGTCCTGCTGAAGCTCCCAGCACGCAAGACCAACCTGCGGGAGGCATTCGCTTTCATCGGTCCAAAGATTTCACAAGCAAGCCTCCATCCCAATTTGAAATATTCGTTACATAACACAAATTACAAAGTTCACAAAGACGTCCACGTACCGAAG